>JAADVB010000216.1:0-31775 GCA_023334545.1 Salisapilia sapeloensis | reverse complement strand
CGAGAATCGCATGGCAACCGGCGTACGCTTGCCCTTCTGAGCAAACATCTTGGCCTTGCAGTAGTCCTGGATGCCGTCGTGCGTCACTTCAAAGTACCCAAAGGCACCGGCGCCCTTGGCATGCACCACGCGCTCCGGGATACGCTCCCGATCAAAGTGGGAAATCTGGTCGATAAAGGCAAAGTCTTGCAGCAAGGCAGGGCCCTTGCTACCAGCCGTCGCAGTGGCCGTGAGTCCGTCCTTGGGCATAGGCGCACCGTTACTCGTCGTTAACGTCTCCTTCTTCGGCATCTTGTTAGCTTCAATCTGCGTTCCGGCGGTCAAATTCCAAAATGGTGTTGACTCGACGTTCGGATTTGATTCGTATACAATGATCAAGTCTAGAAGGTTTCCACCTCCTTATGTACAACATATTCTGTGGTTTTAATCTGGAGTACTTGGTGTTTGTAGGGGTTTGGAGTTTATGAGGAAGTTTGTATGATGTGAGAGAAGAGAGTTTTGTGGAAGGGAATAGAAGCGTTCTTACGTCTCGAGAGGATGCAGTCGAGGCAGGATGTACGTGCATACTCGGAGATGGATATGCAGGCTTTGAGACGAGTTGGAGAGGCTCTAGTGTTGGCACAGAATCGAGCGAGAACTGCGACTGCGAGGGCGTCTCGGAGTGAGCAGTATGTGTCGAGTGTACCTGATAACTCGATATGACGTGCTCATGTGACGATGGATGTGCAGCTTATTGCGGCGTGTATTGGGTCAAATCGATAGTCCGCAAGCTACGCAATGGCTGAATGAGTTAGACCGAGCACCTATTGATACTAGTAACCGTACGAAATCATCCTTTAGTGCATGGAAAAGGAGCTAAGACAGCATGCTAATAGGTGAAACTGGTGATTGGGATATGCTCAGCTCGGTCATGTTGGAAGAAGAAGTAGCTGAACACGGAGCCTCTGTTGTGCAGCCTCAGCACCGTCGGTCATGGTCTAGTGGCGACACAGACGACCACTCGCCTACCTCCCAAGCAGACTCTCCAGTCTCGAGCTTGCCTCGAGTCCTCGCTCCTTCACCTCTAGTCGATATCTCTCGAGAGAGCTCCATGATCTTACGTAAACTAGCAGCTGCGAATACGAGTAGCTATCCTTCCTCTCGACAGCATCAGAAACGGAAGCAGGAGGACGAGACGTGGCTGCGGCCGATGCAGATCTTGGCAGGGGTCGTCGTCGGCGTCATCATCGGCTGGGGCGTCGCGACGCATGTAGGCTCAAGACGGCAGCCACCGATGCTCGTGAATGCATGGCTACGTCGTTGTCATCGTCCAGCTCGCCCACGACTACTAAAGCCGATGGAAGTAGAAGAATTGGCATCATGGCGGACGAATGCTGCGTTTGAGGTTTCGTAATGGAGATGTACTAGATATGCATGTCGGATTGGAATACTCTTTTGGCATTTATAAACGCTACTTTGTTCCTTTCCTTGTATCCGTTTCAAGTTGAAAAGTCGGACGTGGCACGTACGTCGACAAGTATGCCAAAGGAGACTTCGAAAGTGCGAAAGGAGAAAAAGTCGGGAGGAAAGAAGAAGGATGAGAGTCGAAAGTCAAAGCGAGAGAGTAAATCGAAGTCGAAGAGTGATAAAACCCCTGAAGAGAATGTTGGAAAGGAGAGTTCTTTGCCTCTAGTTCATCCTGAAGCAGCTCAGTTGCTTCGACGATATGATCGAGATCGAGTCGGACAGCTTACGCGTCAGAACTTTTTGTGCTTACTACGAGACTATGCGCATCCAAAGTGGCAGGAAGCTCGATATAAGACTCGACAGCCATTGTCACTTACGGATTCGAACGGTGTGCCGCTTGGGTATGCTCGAGCGGATGCGAACTCGGAGTTTGAGGCTGGACAATTGTTCGAGCGGTATGATGTCGATCGGACGGGAACGTTGAGTCTCCAGGAATTTCAGACATTCTATAATGACTTTCAGCCGCAATTATCGGCGTTTATGGATTATCTGAACGAAGCTTTTGTCAGTGCTCGTGCCTCGGATGATGAAGTAGGAGGAAAAGAAGAAATAGATAGTACGCCACCGGTTACTAGAGAGATGGAGGTGCCTGAGGAATCGCTCAAGTCCTTGAAAAGTAAGCTACAGACAGAGCTGTGGCAACTTCGTCAGTTGTGTCGGAATGAGTTGGAGCCTCAGCGACAGAAGATCGAGCATGCTGTAAGTTTCTTTGTATGTTTATAGTGATGGAAACCGGTAGCTTATGGTGTGGTGACAGCTTAGTAGTCGACGTGACAGTCTTTTGAATGACAGAGCACTAGGCAATCAGCGCGAGAGTGGCAAGTCGTGGTCTAAGTCATTGCGAGAATACGAGTCTCTCGAGAGCGATATGGATGAGATCGATGAAATCCATCAATTCCTTCGATCTAGGCTTCGACATCATTTAGGTCCGTCTACTATCCATCCATCTCTAACGCGGTAACTCACATCAATGTATCTAGACGACACAGCTCCGGCAGTGGCAGAGGTCAAGCAGACTTTATGTGAAGTCGAAAATATGCAAGAACGAGGTCGCGCCATCGCTCTTCGTGAGTACGACTTTTCCACAGCCAAGAGCGGCGTCATAGCATCTCCAAATGTCTCGTCACCTGTAGTCGAACAAGCTTCCCATCCAGAGAACAATCGGACAGAAGAGCTGGAGACAGTATTAAAAGTAAAAGATCAGATGATCTACCAGCTCCTTCAAGAACGTACAAAGTTACGTCAAGAGCATGCATCACTAGAAGCCTACGTAAATGAACTGAGCGACGTGAGTACACAAGAGATGGAAAAGTGGTCTCAGCTAACAGACGCGATGCAAACGGAGATCGAGACGCTCCGATCAAAGCTCTACATGTAAAAAGTACCTTCCAAATTGATTTGGTTTATGCAAAAAGTAAAAGAAAAGTAAATTCTCCCAGACCTTGGACAACACAACTGTCAAACGCATTTCTCTACTCGTTACTTGCTCCCGACGCAGCCATGGCACTTTCATTACTGAACAAGGATGTCAGCAACTCGCTCTCCTTGTACTCGACGGCGTATCTTTCCATAATCTCATTCACGAGCTTCTTTCGCGTCGGATACGGTCGCGTATAGATGTTTGTTTGCGACCGACAGACTCGATTGGCATTCATGGCAGTCTGTCGAACGAGTCGGGCGAGGTCCGTCTCGTGGACGACCATGCCAGACTGGAGCGGCCCAAAGCTCGGGACCTTGTCTTTCGAGTAAATGTGGATGAGATAAAGCCCCTTTTGCGCTCGACGAAGAGGGTAGATGACGATCTGGACGTCGTTAAAGTGACTTGTGATCGTCGCGGGGTTGTACGCATGGGCGACATTGTCGCTCCAGACGACGTGGACGTAGTCATTCCCGACATGTCTCTTCTTATCGATCTGCTGAAGGTCTCCAGCCTTGGTCGGCATCTTGGTGACGACGTGGAAGACGACTTCCGAGTGCGAGTCGGCATAGTACAGAGCGTGCTGTCCGTTCGAGAGACTCGAAGGGTTACAGTCTAACCCGCCAGCAAACCCTCGATGGGTTAACAGATCCACGTCCCATCCGAGTCGCGTGAGGAACTTGGCATACGCCCTACTTCCGCAATCATTCTGCAGTATCTCCTGCTGCGTCGTCTGTTGCTTATCGACGTAGATGACGCCAATCTTCATCGTCTCTCTCGTCGGACTCTTATCCAAGTGCGCGAGCGACCGATCGAGCCTCGCACCACTCTCGAGAAGTTTGAGTTTCTTCCGGTGCTTGGCATCGCCGTCAGGAGCAGGCAGCATCCCGGTTTGCGACAGGAAGAGTCTACACATATCGAGCGAGTTGACTCTCCCCGTCTGTCCTTCCTTGCTCCCAAAGAGTGACTCTGAAGAGTAGGACGGTGCGATGGCTGGATGCTGGTCGTCGCTATTCAAGTGACTAAGTGCTAGCTGTACGATACGAGCATTAAGCTCCATGACGGAAAAGTTATCAAAGAGAGAGAGCTGTGGCGGTACGCTCGACATGCTTTCTCGCGAGCCACTAGCGTTCGAGTCTAATTGTTCTACAAACTTGTCTAGCCATCCTTTCTTTTCAAAGAACTCTTGCTCGATATGTGCCATGGCATGTTGGAACAAAGCACCTTCGAGTGCGAAAGTTTCCACTTGGTCATAATCCAAAGTCTTCTTCGCTTGTCGCATCTTCTCTCGAATGTCCGATGCAATTGCACGTGGGAAGAAGATCGATTTCGCTCCTTCTGCACTAAAGAATTCCCAGAACATGACACTCGCTTGTCCAAGTCGATCTGTCGCGATGGTCGAGCGCTCAAACTTCTTGACACCATCAATGAATTCGACGACATCTTTCTGTTCATCCGTCGCGTCTTTCAAGAGGAAACTCTTGAGCTGTGCGTAGCATTCTTCATCATGCACAAGACGTTGGAGGAAGGAGAAACCAGGCACGTCTGTTGAATCGATAGACGTGGGACTACTAGAAGGCTGCAAGTCCATCCAGTTGTACTTTAGGAGCGAGTATCGACCTCCGAGCAGCGTCTTATCGGTTGTATCGCCGCCACAATCGCGATAGACCATCGGGACGCTGTCTAGAAGTAGATCGAGTAGCCCTCGTTCGCCATCCAAGTTCCCGACGTTGCTTTCCGACAGGTCCATGTCAAAGAGACCACAGACAGTCGTAATCGGCTCCGTCGGGAGTCGACAGACACACGTCTCTGGTTCCTTCTCCGCCTCCTCCTCTGTCTTTGGTGTATCATGGAACGCATAGCTACTCTTGGTACTACATATACTATTATCTAGAATCCGTTTCTCCTTGTCGATCGGCGTCTGCTTCGTCACGACTTTTGCCTGTCCTCCCTTGACGTTCGTCGTTCGATCGCCTTGACATTCTCGACAGACGTTGCTCCCATCCTTTGCATGAACAAAGTCGAGTCGGACAGACGCTTCAGGTGTATGCAGACTCGAGACAGCGTCCGGGCGAGTACTCTTCTTCACCTCCGTCTTCTCCTGCGTCCGCGTTTCGTACGAGACGGCAGGTGCGATGGCCCAAGAGAAGAGTCCCGTCATGTCCCGTACGATGAAACGCGCAGTTGGTGCGTCAATACTCCCGACGACACTAACGATCAACGAGTCCATGAAGACAAAGCTAAAGGTCGCTGCTTTCTCTTCATCGACTTCCACGCAGTTGGACGTCATTTGATCGACACCGGCAGGAGATGGAAAGTTATGTAGATGATGTAGTAGATGCATGAGCAATCCTTCTGCAGCAATCGCAGTTTCTTCAAAGTACTTGAGCCACGAAGCACTTGCATTGTGACTAAGTGACTCGCGCATTTGTAGACCTAAGAAGAGGAGCGGAAGGGAGTTTCGACGCTCTAGCGTTCGTGCTTTCTCGACCTGTCGTTGCCAATCTCCATCCGGGAGTGTCCCAAGAAGCGCTGCTTCAATCGCACTGAACAAGAGTTTCTTCACGTCTGCATCATACAGCACGTCTGGTCGACGCATGACCCAGAAACGAAGGCATTCAAAGATACTATCGGTCTTATGGACGATCTGACGTAAAGCTGGAATGTCCTGTGTCTTGCTTGTAGGCTTTGGAGATGCTGTCGTCGGAGTGGATGCACTTGACGGCGTACTGTTATTCCGGAGCTTACTACGGAGTTTACTCAGAGCATCGTTCTCGTCGTTCGTACGTCGTGCAGGCGGCGGATCGTCGGCATCGGACTTGACGTCCGAAGTATCGAGTGATTCGATCGCTGTTTGGACTTCGATCGATGCTTCTTCCACTTGTTGCTGAGCCATGACAGCGAGCGACATGACGATACGTGCGGAGAGAGCAGGTTCTAGACATTGTATATCATCATGATAGTCTGCTAGATCCTGCAAGACGCTCAAAGCAGTTGCAGAGATGGAGAAATCAGACGAAGAACAAGCATCAACGATACGTAAGATCCAGTCGGACACTTTACTCGTGTCATTCGCGTGTGTGTTCGTAAGAGTAGAGACGACGAGAAGGTAGAGCCCCCACAAAGCCTTCTTCTTAATGTCCGGAATGTCCGTGAAAGGCATTTCAATGACACGAACCAAGACTCTTCCGATGATGACGTGGAAAGCATCTCTTGTCTCCGGTACTTCATCCAGCAACGTCATCGCGCTCTCGTCGTTTCCCATTGCAGCTTGTACCTTTCGTCTCCAATTGACAAAGTCTTGGAGAGGAAAGCGTTTCGGTAGCGATAGGATCGAAAAGAGGATATCAAGCGATGCATTCAGCTCTTTACTCCACTCTGATGCTCGTCCTTGGAGAGTATCAGCTCGATCCCAGATCTTACCAACGATGATCTGATCGATGACATGGAGAAACGGTGGCACGAGCGTATTCATGCCTTCGAGGTTGAGTGTAAAGAGTTTCGAAGCGCGTTGGAGGACGGTCGAAACAACGACACCGGATGGAGACGAGATGCCTTTAAAGAGAACGCGTGAGAGGATCACGGCGTGGCTGTGCGTAAGTGTATTGAGACTCCGTACGGCACAGAGTTTGCATAGAATCACAATGGCAAGACATCGTGACTGTTGAAAGTCACTTGCGTCCATTTCACAAGCAGGTAGAAACCATTCGCCAAAGAGTGCGATGACTGTGGATGGACCGATGCGATGGAGAGCAGTGGCAGTCGATCGTTCACAACAGATTGCAGAGTCGATCCAGAGCTCCGAGAGCTGTAGCATGCCTTCGAAGAGGATGTAACGAAGGTATGGAGGTAAGTTTTCAACAGTCGAAGGCGGGATCAAATGCAAAACACGGTCAAGTAACAAGGTCGCGTCTTCAGACGATCCGACATGGAGCTGAAGGAAGCGCGAAGCAGATTGGACGTAGCCTTGTTTCACCGGCGTGTCTTTCGTCTTCGAGTCCTTGGCATTCGTCGCGATTAATTCCGCTCCTTCCGATGTCATTTTGATCTCCGATGGCGTCGTGTCGAGGAGAGACATGAGGAGGCAGCTAGCGAAGCGTAGTTCACGCTTCCAACAGTGCACGAGTTCGATAGCGACGACTTTCGAGGTGCCGTTGCCGACGAGCCATCGTCGGACGGAGACCGTGAGTTCGATCCAAGTCTGTGCATTCACAGCATTCGACGCAACAGCTGCGTGCATCCAGACGTGGAAGACGACGGAGAGCATGGCGCTGAGCAAGTACGTGTTCCCTGTTTCTCGAAGCACCATGCAGTTATCAATGGTCGAAACGACAAACTTACGAAGGTATGTGGATGTATAGTCATCTAGCGAACGTTGGGAGATGAGTTCTAGGAGCTCAATGCATGGCAGCAAGACTTTTGTGTCTTCAAGTTGGACGGATGGATGGAAGAGCTGGGATGTGTGGGAGATCATAGCACGAGACGTTTCGTTCATCTGTGCTTTCATGCCACTGGGAATGTATTGACTCCCGCTGCAGATAGCAGAGTAGAAACGTACGGCATCGAGGACGAGTTCAGCGTCTCGGTAGGCAAAACGCTGTCGAATGGTTTCCATCACGACTTCCGAGAACTCACGACGGCCCCATAGTGTCTCAAGTAGCGCGTCTTTACTACGGAGTTTGTAGAGCCATCGCGCGACGACTCGTTGGAAACTGCCGGGACAATGATGGAAGAAGCCGAGGTTATCTGCTTCGTCCTTGAGTTTCACGCGAATGCAGACTTTCGGGTACAATATGGGCATGTAGAACTTCATGATAAGTTCACACCAGAAGAGGAATCGCTCTCCTCGAGCTCGATGATCAATCTTGTTGTTCGAAAGGACGGACGCGTCTTCTTTCTCGAGACTTAAGTCCATGAGGAACTTGAGCATATCTACCGGTTCTTCTGCTTGTGTTGGTGTAGGACGCATCCATCCTTCGACGTGGACACCTTCATTGATGAAACGATCAGGTAGGAGGATATTCCCGCCACCATAAGGAGAGAAATCGACGCTTTCACGAAGTAATTCCAAGTGCATGGTCTTGCGCATCGGTGCACTGCCTCGATCTTCTTCATCACTATCGACGTCACCTTCAGATCCGAGGACGATGCCAGCGCCACCTTGTGGTGGAGGTGGCAAAGGTGTCGTTGGCATGCTCTGAAGTTGTTTCAAGTCTCTCGTGGCGTCCGTAAAGAGTGCTAAGCATCGAAAGGCATACTTTTTAATAATCGCATGATTATCTCTTCGCAGGAGTTTCAAGAAGAATTGCGTAAAGCCTAGCGCATTCCATCCTTCATGTATAATCTGGGTATTATTCCGAATGAGCGCTTCTAAGCCTTCAAACACTTCACTCCAATCCTCTTGCTCTAGATTTTTCTTCCGAGCTTTCCGAAACGCATTCTCATGAGGCGTATAGAACGACTCGAGTTCCGTCACGCAGTCATCTAAGACTTGGAACACGAGTCCGCTATTCGCCATATCGGCCCAAAAGTCTGCCGGTGTCATCCCGCCAGACGCATTCCCGTCTTTGTTCGCGCCTACATCCCTACGTTATTACAGTCGTAGGTTTATTGGGGGAGATGGATGTACCTGTGAGGAGGGATGTCACAGCCACGGCGATGTTCCCACCGTCGTTCGTGCCACTAGGTGTGCGTAGGAACTCGAGGAGCGTACGAAGACGTTTTCTCGGGGGTCTATCGGCCTGGTAGAATTTCGCCAGACGCCGAAGTTCTGGATTCGTCCGACCAGCCTTGTCGGCACTACGCTTCGCCTCCATCCTACGTGTCCTCGAATGCGCTTCCCTGGCTCCTCGTGCCTCGTACTCGTCTTTTGACTTGTTTTCACTATGGTCCGGTAAAACATAACCTGGTGGTGGTCGATCTCACAAACGGCGCGACAGGTAGAGATGATGGACACCAAGGTCAAGGTTGATACGGGGAATAAGACATCCAATGTCTTTTCTGGTACGTCCATATGATAGCTGAGGTCGTCAAGTACATGTGTATGTATTTATTTTATATATATCTAGCTTTATCTGGTCAAAAGAAGAGTAAGAAAGGAGAGTCGAAGGATGCGAAGAAGGTGCTGACGTTTGTGAACCAAAAATCAACGTCTGCATGGGGTGACGATAGTGAAGAAGAGGAGGCACCACCAGCGACCTTACCAACGGAAGAGGAGGAAGATGTGAGTGAAAGTGAGAGCGAGAGTGAGAGTGAAGAGGAGGAGGAAGAGGAACCAGCCAAGCCGGTGGAGGAAAGCAAGCCAGTCAAGAAGGCGCCGGTCAAGTCGATTTCCAAGAAGGAGAAGAAGCAACGAGAGATGGAGGAGTTCGAGTCTGCTCTCGCTGAAATGGGCGTCTCCAGTACGTTTCCAAGTCCATTTATATCCATTCGATCCTTTACGTATCTTGTCTTATAGCCGACGCTCCTGCGCAAGAGGACGCGACAGAGGAGAAGAAGGAACTGGAGGCGTCTTCCACCGCCAATGAGACTAGCGAATCTTCTTCCAAGAAGAAGAAGAAGAAGGGCAAGAAGCGTGCGACTGATGCCAAGCCAGCGGCGGAGGAGCCCCAAGGCGTCGTGGACATCAAGTCCGTGGTGAAAGGCAAGGGGAAGAAGAAGAAGAGCTCGGAGCCTGCTGCCGTCCGTATTGCGCGGGAAGAGGCGAAGAAGGCCAAGGGCGGCAAGAAGAAGGGCAAGGATAAGGCCGGGTACAATGAGTTCTCGATGCCCATTTAGGAACGCCGGATAGCTGCTCTTAGACTAGCGACGAATCGCAATACGAACGCTTAATGCAAACATTGCTCTGCCTTTCAAGCCATACTTAATATCTTTATCTCTTGGTTCTGTGGATGGCATCTACATCTGTCTATATCATGTCGATAGCGATCTATCTAGTCGAGCAACATGTTGAGAGGCAGATGGAAGGTGAAACGACATCTTTGTCTCGGCGATTGAAACGGACGAATAGACTCTTGACTAGTTTCCAAGCGCATTTGGTTCAGTAGGATGCAACGAGTACTCCGCTTTGCGCATTGGCAATGGAATCGCCTATCTGTCTTCTTCATGCACTTACCACATCATTGTCGACGATGGAAACGCATGTATAGACGAAGGAAACGGGCAATTAAAGTGATTGTCGCGACGATTGAATTGATGTACATCTTTATTAGTATCCCCTTGCGTATTGGTCTTTTTTACGATCCGTACAATACGTTCGGGTGGTTGGAAGGATGGACGATCACGTTGACAGTCTTTTCGATCATGGATGTCTTGGCCGATTCGGCTGCAATTCTTGGATTACGTGAAATCTTTCATGCACGAAGACGAAAGTTAGCAGCGATTGCTGTTGGTGCTGGAGGTGCGTTTGTCAATCCGAGAGCACGTGCGAAGCGACAGAAACGATCACAGCGAAGTGTATTGACAGCGAAGTCGTCTATGATTATCACCTGGTCATTGAATACGCTTGTACCAGAATCACTTACGGACGTGGACATTCGATCGTCATTGGCACTCGAAATTGCTTCCATGGTGCCCATGGAACTCTTAGCCATACCGCTTGGACCGAATTCTCTACACCTTCTTCGGTTCTTTAAAGTACTTCGACTGCATCGAGTACCTGCGTGTCTGCATGAGATCAAGACGATATTCGAGGAAACCAAAGCGGTGCAATTCGTTGAGCGGACAGCGAATGCCATCTTGCTACATATCGTCGCACAAGGATTAACTGCGTGCCATTGGCTTGCTTGCGGATACTTGCTCATCGCTCATCTAGAGTGCGGTATCGATTATAGTTTATGCTCCAAAGGCGTGTCTACAAATCCCGCACCCGGTGTCGGGATGGAGACGATGTACACTTGTTGGGCAATTGAAGACCGTCTTATTGGCGCAAGCACCTCTCGCAAGTACGCTAGGGCCATCTACTGGGCATCCAAAACCATGGTGACAGTTGGACTATACGACGTTGCTCCCGTGACGAATGCAGAGACCATTTACGGTCTCGTCGCACAGATCCTCGGCGCTATCTTTAGCACTTCTCTTATTGCTGCTTATTTATTTATCTTCCGGTATCAAAACCGTCGTAAGCAAGAGTTCATGTCGTTTCTCGACGATACAGTCGAGTTCATGGAGGCAAACAAGTTTCCACAAGAAGTCCGAGCGCGCGTGTTGGCTTACTATAACAACGTCTGGACGACGCATCAGAGTTTACAGCAGGGAGGTGTCATCGAACGATTGCCAGAACATTTGCGTGTGAGTGTGTTTAGCGTTTTAAAGTCCCAACGACTGCACCATGTTCCGTTCTTAGCGAAAGAAAGTGACGAGTTTATCAATACCTTGTCGCTCAAGATGGCGCACCAATCGTATTCGCCAAAGGACTGGATTATCCAAAAGGTCCCTGACGGCATGTATTTCTTACTCCGTGGTGCAGTATTCCAAGAATTTCTCAATCAGTCACAGCCGAGGCGTGTGAATGTCGGTGAGTACTTTGCTGAAAACAGTCTACTCTTCTCCGGGAAAGCTGACGAAACAGCGAGAGCAATTACATTCACAGAAGTGTACAAATTACCACAATCGGATTTTCGAAAGACACTTTGTATATTCTATCGGGAACGCACGGAGGAGACACTAGAGAATATGCGATCGATGTTGACAAGAACAGATCAGCAGTCCGCCAAGATGAAGAGAATGCTTGGACGGACAAGTGGAATGGCAATTGCAAATCTGCGAAGGGGTTCTAGTATCACTCTTCTTGGTAAGTCATCGGAAGTAGCCATCCATTGGAAGTTACCTGGCTCTACGTTTCGATTATGGTGGGAACATGCTCGATTCCTGTTTATCGTCCTCGTGGCGTTTGAAGTGCCCTACTTTGTCGTGTTTGACTGGGGAACCTATCCGTTCGGAGTAACTCCTATCTTTAACCTCCAGTCGATCTTCTCCATTGGCGTAGAGGTTTTTTTCTTCGTTGACTTAATCCTTCGCGCTCGATATTTTGCCTACGTCGATCAGTTTGCCATGATCACCGTCACAGACCCTTCGTACATCTTTCAAAAGTACAAGGAATCCGGACTTGTCTTTGACGCCTTGTCCGTCGTCCCACTGGCAGCTCTGTTAGAGTTTACGCAACTAGAAGAGCTTCATATGCTCGGCATTATCTTCCGACTGATTCGACTCGGCCGACTACAATACTTTAATGCAGTGCTGGGGGACATTTGCCACCAGCACGGGATTAGCTCCAAGGTGCGTTATGCCGTCAGGTTATTTCTATATGTGACTCTGGCACTCCACTTTACAGCCTGCTCCTGGTTCTGGACTGCTCTACAAGGTTACAGTGCCACTACATTTAAAGGCATACATGAAAACATGAACTGTTCAGCATGCTTAATGTACGCAACTCAATTCAGCAACTGCTCCTGGGCGATTAATGATGCCTATGCGCAAATTGGAACCGTATTCCCTATTCAAGACGCTACTGAATCGATGTACCCATCATCGTTTGCCTACCTTCGATCCATCTACTGGGCGATCGTAACACTGACGACAGTCGGATACGGTGATATAGTCGCGTACTCGACTTTGGAGAGCTACTTTGCTGCTGTTTGGGTGTTCATAGGCGGAATCATCAACTACAGCGTCGTTGGTGCCATGTCCACGATCATCTCCAACCTCACCGCTCGCAGTCGAAACTTTTCTGACAAGATGAATACAGTGAATATCGTACTAGCCCACTTTCGCATCTCGGAAGACGTTCGATCGCAGATCCGGCGGTATTACCACCAACAGGTTTACATCCAAAAGGTGGCGTCGGAAGATCGTCTCCTGTCGAGCTTACCACGAAAGTTAAAGCATCAGGTTTCGCTCATTTTGCACGCCGACTCGGTGAAACGAGTGCCTCTTTTCTGTGAAATCACGAACGACATGCTTTTGAATCAACTCACTGGTCTCTTCCGTCGTCGTATCTACCAGCGCGGCGACAATTTTGCTCTGGAGAACGTTTGCCAGGAGATGTTCGTCATCATCCGTGGCCGTGTTAATATTTTTGCCAAGGAAGTCCGGAAGACACCAATTGGGGCATTAAGTGACGGCGACTGCTATGGCACGTCGGAATTGATATTACGAAAGAGTTTACCGACAATCCTCGTAGCAGCATCTGTAGTCGAAGTTTCCGTCATTTCACAGCAAGCGTTTAGTAAGAACATTGAAAGTCGATTTCCGATGGAACTAGAGCAGTTGAAGCTAAAGGCAGCGAAAGATGATATGAGTGAAATGTTCGCACTGCAGAGCATCATTGACAACTTGCAGACACAGCCGACGTTGACAAAGTTTGTAGATAAATGTACCAGTATGTTTGCTGAAAAGGATACGTGGCTTCAACAGCAAAAGAAGCGCCAGCGAAAACTGTATTGGGACCTGGTGATGCTCATGATCAATTTGTACAACATCTTTGCCGTATTGTATCGCATAGGTTTCCTGCCAAACCCATCGAATGATGTGTGGCTCATCTTGGTGCTACTGGATGCAACCGTGGATTTGGCACTAGCCATGGACGTCTTGCTGAAGCTATACTACTTTGAGTGCGAAGGAGGGTTATCGAATGTCTTCTATCGCACGGAAAGAGACGATAATTACGCCGTAAAAGGATTGAGACTGGACCTGATGAGTATCCTCCCGACGTATTACATCGGAAGTAACTTTTTCATCATGAGCATTTGCAGAGTCCCTCGTCTCCTACGCGTCCTCATACTTCCGTCCATGCTTGACTCATTAATCATGCGCCTGCAACAGCGCTTTGCATCCCAACGCAATATATCTGGGTTGCTGGGGCCCATCATTCTCGTCCTATATTTAGTGATAGCCGCACACCTCGCAGGATCCATCTATTACCTCATTTGTCGGAATGAAGACCACCCGAACTCGTGGGTTAATAACGATATTATCATTCATCAGAGTCAAGGTGAGCCCTTGGTCGTGTACATCCGTGCCTTGTACTGGGCACTCACAACGTTGACACTTGTTGGGTCTAGGGACATTGTACCTTTGGGAGCGGGCAGTACACTCTGGGCAGCAGCGACTTGCCTCTGCTGTACGTTTATCGTCGGTCATATTGTCGGTGAGCTGTCTGATTTGATCCTTCAAATGGACAAACATAAGAAAGAGATGATGGAACGCGTAGCGACGTTCGAGCAATTCGCTGAAGACCATGACCTACCAGCGTCCATACGACATCGCGTCCTGCACTACTTTCAGTTCCAGCACCTGTACCTCAAAGGTATGGACATCTACGCGACGTTCCAAGACCTGTCGCCGAACCTAAAACTGCAGCTCATGGTCGATTTGCACAGCGACATCTTACCAACATTTAGCCTCGCTCCGTTCTTGAGCAAAGCTCATTTGCATGCTTTAGTCATGCGTCTTCGATCAGAGATTTATATTCCTGGTGATACGATAGTAACTGAAGGAGATCATGCGAGTAAACTGTATATTGTAAAATATGGTATGGTCATGGTACTTTGGCGAGCAACAGGAACCGCCGTCGCGACATTAAATACAGGTAGTTTATTTGGAGAAGTAGCGTTCTTCTTGCGTGGCCAAAGACGCATCGCGACGATCCAAGCGACATTATGTAGTGAATTGCTTGTACTTGATTGGGGTGCGTGGAATGAATTACTTAGCACGCTACCACCGGAAGAGAGCTCAGCGATGCAAAAGTCTATTAAACGGTGGGTAAGAGATCGACTTAAAGCGTATAGCGTTATCACGATGCAAATTGCCAAGGAAATTATGTTTGGAGATGGACCTCCACCCACAGGACAGGCCGTGCACAAGAAATATAGTACCTACAAGCCAGTCACAACTCCGATACTACATTATCAAGATAGCACTCGTGGTTTCTCAGGACATATAGGTGACCAGAGCATAGCTAAGACTCTACTTGGCTATATTCAAAACGCTTCCCAATTTTTTACGAGCCGACAGTCTTCGAAAGGTTCTCGAGTGTATGCCGCTGAAAGCAGAAGTAGCATGGGCTCTATTTCTGACGACAACAAGGAGAAAGAGTACCAAACTTGTAGTAAACAAAGTTACATGTCGAGTGCTCGGAAATCGCTTCCGTTTGTCAAACTCATTGCTCTAAAGAATGATTCGGCCGTGCAGATTAATCCCGTGAGTCCAAGTAAACGCGAGTTCTATGGAAATGAAGAGTTGAATGAAATGGAAGATGAGTGCTGGCGAAGGTATAAAGTCGCGATATTCATGGCCGATTCTTTTCAATCTAGCTTTAACAAGCGTGAAAAGGCGAACAAGAGTGGTGATAAGAAGAACGAAGGCGTGCGTAGAACGCGACGGACACTTTGCGGTCCGGATGTGAAATTAAAAAAATATGGCAACGGAGAGGCCGTCACGACGGACGATATGCGTTTTCTATCGAACTATCAAAAGAGACCGGTGAAAAAGGTAAAGATTGTGAAAAAGCATGGACGACTCCATCGAAACATGAGCAGTGTAGGCTTGACTGCGCTAGATGGAGTAAGTGCATCGTCAATCAACCTCAATAGGCAAAATGGACGGCGACGAATGTTGAAACGCAGTCAATCGCTTCCTTTGTTCAATAGAAACTTTGCCGAAATGATTCGAGAAGAGTTGGAGGATTCGAATAGGCAGTACGCTGAGAGTAAGCTGAGCCTTGACTATGAACTGTTGGAACGATGTCGCCAACCGCAGTTCGCGAAGATCTTTCGAATCTACATGGGCTGGACGAGATATAAACAAAAGTGGTTTCATTCAGCCGTATCGGAAGCGCGTGCGGAGAACACTTTGGCGTCATTACAGTTGGGACTTTTAACTAAGAACAAAACAGCGATGCTAAAGATGGGTTTCAATGCTGCCAAGACGGCGAAAGATTTCTTTGTGACGCTCGGTCGCTTGTCCATCATTTGGGAATGTATCTTCAACGTCATCGCTCTGTACTACGCGATATCCCTCCCCATCATCCTCTGTTTCTACTCATTCTACGATGTGCGCGAAGAACTGGATGCTGATCTAACAGCCCTTCGAATCTTGTGCACACTCATTGATGCTATTTGCATACTCGACGTCATACTTCGTCGAACCGTGTTCCTCGGTGCAGATGAAGCACGTACGGGAGCTGCAGCCTTTATTAAGGCAACGAGCAGTAATTCATGGCTGACTACACTCTTAAGCGATACGTTGATCGCTCTACCGTTGGATCTCTGGTTACTTTTTTCTACGACGAATGTGTTATCAAGTAACTGGTTTTTCTACTTGGGCCTTTGCCAACTCAATAAGCTTGTCATTGTATATCAATCTAAAGTCAAGGAAGAGCAGCTAATCCAAGCCTTGTCGACTGCACTATCCAAGTACATTAATGACACGACACTCCATGTGATGCAAGCTCTCTTGTCCTATCTGGTGTCCGGTCATTGGATCGGCTGCGGATGGTACTTGGCAAGCAAGTACGCACAGAGTGTGTATCACATCTCTTGGATGACCATGAGCAAGATGATGTCGATTGACCTGTATGCGTCCATGAGCGACATTTCGTACACACGCCGATACTTGCGTTCGGTCCACTTTTCCATCGGTTCCATCTCCACAGTCTTCTACGGCGACATTTCATCGTCCAATATCATCGAAGTCCTAGTTGAAATCGGGCTTATTTTAGTGTGCATTTTGATCTTTGGCATGCTCGTCGCTGCTCATGGGGAGCGACTGGAAGCGAAGTACAAGCGAGAGATGGCATTTGAACAGAACTTGGCTGAGATTTATCATTTCGTCAAGAACAATGAGGTCCCGAAGGCCATTCGAGAGCGACTGCGGCAATACTACACGAACACTTGGTTACGCTACCATGGTCATGAAGACTTTGAGGCACTGGAAAACTTGTCCATCCTGTTGGCCGAAGACGTTGCCCAGCATACATTAAAATCATTTGCCGCCGAAGTTACCGTCCTCCAAAGTTGTGACGAGTCCTTCCTCCGGTCTCTCCTCAAGTGTCTAAAGCATGTCATTTGCTCTCCGAATGAAGTCGTTGTTCGAAAGGGAGATGTCGACCGAGGCATGTACTTCATTGCGAATGGAAAGATCTTGGTTCATGGCACTGGATTTGAGCTCGTCAAGGAGAGTGGTGACTTTTTCGGTGAACTATCCTTGCTGTACGGTATTCCTCGATCCGCAACATGCTCTTCCTTAGGCATGTCTCTACTCTATGTCCTCGAGTGGGAGACATATGAGCGATTGTTGATTGATTATCCCGAATACCGTGAGAAGAACCGTCGGGAGTGGGTAGTTGTTAGCACTGTCCTTCAAACAGGTGAAAGTCGATTCCGATCAATTATAAACATCGTTGCACGGATGGAGAAGACGAATTGGGTTCGTATCGATGAGATCATAAAGAAAGCAAAGAATCTAAAGTAGTGTGAATGCAAATATGTTCAGAGTTAAAAAAAATGCAAAAGTTTGTGCTTAGTTGATATACAAGATCGGATTCACATGCAATTCTCCCCATCGAATGATACGATTCAGTGTTTCGCGAGCACAACGATAGGCATGAGAAGCGTTCGTACACTTCGTACGACTCGTGAATCGAATTTCACACCATCGTTCGCTCGTGTCTGCTTCATCCACTGGACTCCCGTCAGCATTCACTTGTATGAACTCGAACAGCTCTTCCACATCCATCCACACGACACCTCCGTCCACAGGGCTTTGACTCGCACTTTTGCGTCCGTTCATGCTTTGGATACCAATAACATATCCATGTCCAGAAGTTGCTCTTTCATCGGATTTAGACACTTCCTGCTTGTACGTGAGAAGAAGCGAGCGGAGGACAGCAGAGGATCCACGCGGCTGTGCATCTCTTCCAACCACATAGACATCTTTCTCGTCTTGCAAGATATCTAGGCGACGTACCTCTGGCTGGATTTTGGACAAATTGTCCACTCGACGCAATGTATTCCACGTCGTTTGCATCACATCCTCTGGTCGGACGTTCTTCACGAGCTTTTTAAATGTGAATTCAGCCATTTTCCCACGTACGACTTGGTTCACTTGCCAATCAAAGATATCCATCGATCGGAAGTCTTCGAAAGATGAGGAAGACGATAGCATCGTGGTCTTATCCTTTTCCATCGCCTCGAGACTTGATAGACGTTCTCGAAGATCCATCATCGAGTCTCGAGAGAGTGAAGCAGACTCTTGCATGGCTGGACATGTCATTAGAGTATACCCAAAGGCTGCTTGCATCTCCTCTTGCTCCAGCTTTTGCGTCGTCATGGACGCCGACGTCGATCGAGCTGGTGACGTCGAGGAAGCTTCGAAGAGATGGAAGAGTCGATGTTTCCAACGCTGCATGTTCTGAATAGCCGTACGCAAGTGCAGGTTCTCAGCCCCAAGACGCCTGGCTTCATCATCGAGCTCCCCAGCTCCGGTGGTCGTCAGTGCCGTCTCACTCATCTGCTTGTACCGTTTTTCCAGCTCTTCCACCGTGTCTCGTAATTGAAGTACTTGTTCACGTTTCCGCTGTCTGGCCTTCCTCATGGCCTCTCGATTCCTTTCTCGACGCTGCTGGACGGGCGTTGGCTCGGTTTTCACCGAGTTGAGTGTCTCGTAGGACCATTCGGCCCAGATACTACTACAAGCAGCCGAGGCGACGGCTTGTTTTGTCTCTTGGACTGGATGAGATGCATCAGCATAGAGCTGACTTAGCGGCGTATCATTGGACGCGAGAAGCTCCTCGAGTAGGTCTGCCATCTTCGTCTCTCTTTCACAAATGGACAATCGAGTACTGCCTGAGAACCGGTGGTACCATATACAAATTTCGATATGTAAAAAAGGGTACAGAAGATGGGCAAGTCGCGATAAGGGTTGAAGTACAAGAGTAATCCTGAAAGGTTGTAGCCAGACTACGATGAATATATCGCTTTGGAGCGGATTATCCGAGCTATGTTGGAAGTTGAATGGTCTAGTGCATGTGAGATAGATTTTATGATGCGGCAAAAGGTCTTGATACGGTTGTACAAAGCTACTTTGTCGAAAAATCATGGATGGCTTGTTTACTATGGGTTCTAGTATGTGGATCTTGTACGGGTGTTGACTAGCTCGAGATGTGCATCTTGCGCAAGGTTACTGCGATGGCGCCGCCGCAGACGATAACGGCACCGAGGATGCTCCATGGGTTGATATGCTCTTGTAGGAATAGCGAGTCCCATAGGAAGACGAAGACAACGCCCAAGTAGCGCATGACGGAACCGATGCCAACATTTTCGATCTGGAAACCTCGCGTGAGGAGCAGCTGCCCGACAAAGCCAGTGATGCCGGCGATGATCACAGCCACCCACGTCGTAAGGCTCATGTCAAGAATAAAGCTTCGTTGGATGAAGAGGAGGGATGCTCCAGAGATGAGCACGCCAGTCAGTAGGAAATAATGGACAATCGTCATCATCTCGAGATCCTGTAATTTACGCATGGCAACGTAGACAACAGCTTGGAGGAAGGCCGAGGCAATGCAGCATCCAATGGCAAATGTCGACGCCTCCGAGCCGGACGGAAGTTGGTCCTTGTCAAAGAGGAAAGCTGGTCGAACGACAAAGATAACGCCGACGAAGGAGAAAATCGCACAGGACAAACCGATAGCATCAATGCGTTCACCAAGCACCATCGCCCCCTAGTGCAACCATTAGTTACCAACGTATCAAGAATATACGCAAGAGTAGTCCTTACGACAATGAATGTAGCCAGTGGAGATAGATAGATGAGTACAGTCGCATCTGCCAGTACCATTTGCTGCATGCCATAAAAACTAAGGGACATGGCAAAGACACCGCCAATGGCTCGAATCGCCAGCGTCGGTATTTGATCCTTTCGAACATGCATATCCACTCCCTTGATTTGCATCGTAATAAAGTTTAATACCCACGCAATGAGTGATCTCCAGAAGACCATTTCCATCGACGATAACTCCTTCGAAACAATCTTTACGCAGACAGAGACAATACTTAAGGTGAACGTCGCGAGCGTAATGAGTGTCAGTCCAAGCAAATGAGGATGACGGAAATGCTCCGCAGTCGATGACGCTGACTCGAGCTCCACGCCTTGGTCCGCCGTAGCATTGGCTAGTAGAGGTGCCTTTTCACCATCCACTGGCACAGCAGTAAAGCCCCTTGTGTCTGCACTCGACGGTCCACTTGTCATTCTCTGTCTAAAAGTTTGAATGGATAGGACCTCCTCTTAATCAGCACGACATCTGTGCGACGTCCGTCAGGGCACGTGGTATGCTCGAGTGCTGATGGCATCTTGAAGAGGTGTAGTCTTGGTAATTCTACCGCATGGACAGCTTCTCGGCCAATGAACCATCCAACTTATTCTTTTAATTGGTTACCAGCATACGATTAGCTTTCTACTCGTTCCGTTTGGACGAAGACACACGCCTACGTGGTAATAGGTAAGACACTGTAAGAAACTCCCCTGCAAATCCGACTTGTATCTGGAGAACCATAGATGCACAGACACATCGATCGGAGACGATGTAGTACAAATAAACTAGTGGACAAATTGAATACAACGTAGCATGCACATGTCTTGGATATGTCCTTCACTTCAAGCAACTTTCGATCTAACCTAAGGTACGTTCTCTATCAAAACCCTGAGATGGAGACGGTGAACCCGTTGTTCCGGACACAGTCTGCAAAGAAGTAAGCGCTCTTCTTAGGCACACGTTCCATCGTATCGTAGTCGATCCAGTGCAATCCAAATCGCGTGCCATACCCAAGTTCCCATTCGTACTAGACGACAGCAAGCATTAGTTTTCTACTTGTACTTGATCCACAAGACCCACTTACGTTATCACAAAAGCTCCAGGCAAAGTACCCTCGCACATCTGCACCAGCATCAATGGCTTTCCGCATGCAATGAATATAATCTCGAAAGTAGTCGACTCGAAAGTCATCTTCCTGTGCCTCTGCTCTCGTTCTATCTGGCCACGCCGTCCCGTTCTCCGTCACGTAGATGCCATTCACTGGCTTATACCTCTTTTGTATCCACAAGAGGAGTTTCTGGAGCCCCCACGGAACGCAATTCCATCCCATGATCGGTTTCTTCCAAATCCCACCGTTTGTCAATAGATACACACCTTCATCTGCTTCCCACCCGCCTGTATTATCATTCGGAGGAGGTTCGTTATTCATATATGCTTTACTCGGTGCCGTGTAGGCCGAGCCATAGTGGTTTAACGCGAAATAATCTACACTTCCTTTCAACAACTTCTTCTCCTCCTCCGTGAACGACGGTAGGCGGTCGCCACAACGGCTTTTCATGACCTGAGGGTAATCGCCGAAGAAGACTGGGTCGCCGAACCATCCGAGCTGGAAGAGGAGAGAGCGTTGGCACGCTTCTTGGTTTGCAGCTAGCTGGTCCTCGTCCGTCGATGGCGCTGGCTCACGAAAGTCACAGTTGAGCGATAAGCTGATGAGACCTTGTTGTGTCTGCTGGAAGTCTCGACGATACATGTCGACGGTCTTGGCGTGGGATAGGAGGAGGTTGTGGCCACATTGGTAGGCTTCGATGTGTCCTTTTAGCTTCCGTCCTGGAGCATGGACACCGACACCGTAGCCGAGGACAGAGGTGCACCATGGCTCGTTGAAAGTGAGCCACATCTTGACACGATCGCCGAAGCGTTCGAAGCAGACGCGAGCGTACTGGACGAACGCTTGTTGGATGATTTCGCCACCGAGCCATCCGTCGTATTCTGTTTGGAGCGCTAGTGGGAGATCCCAATGATATAGTGTCACGAGCGGCTTGATATTATTCGCTAGAAGCTCATCGATAAGGTTGTTATAGAACGCGACGCCTTCTTCATTCACTGGTCCGATGCCGGATGGAATGATTCTAGGCCATGCGATAGATAGACGATAGTGCTTCAGCCCCATTTGCTTCATGAGCTGAACATCTTCCTTGTATCGATGGTAGTGGTCGACGCCTTTTGCTCCCGTCTCGCCATTCTTCACTTTGCCTGGCGTTCGTGCGAAGGCGTCCCAAATCGAATCGCCTCGACCACCTTCATCCGTCGCTCCTTCTACCTGATACGAAGCAGTGGCCGTACCCCATACAAAGTTGTCGGGAAAGAGCACTTGATGTGGCATTTTGAAATGATAGAGAGACAAGCGAGTGTCAGGAGCTTCAAACACGACCAACTGGACAGACGGGAACTGAGTACCGGACAAAGAGGTCTTGTGTTTGAAGTTGGGGTACTGAGACGATACAATGGACGCGATGAGCTCTCTCTTTTATCTTGCAATGCGTCTTTCAACGGTTTATTCGCACGACGGTATAAACATCCAAGTCCACGTAGCATTTGAATACATGTATTACTTGCTCTGATGCACTAGTTTCTTCTACTTTCAAGATGACGTGATATATCCGGAGAACGAAGACAAATCTCGAGGAAGAAAGTCGTACGCGACGATGGTTCGATTCCTCCACATCATATATGATCGCACGCAAAGATGACTCGATGCATGGACAGATGAAGCATTCTAGCAAGTACGTACGACTTAAAAAGCAAGTGAATCTCCTGCATGCATTCTCGGAACTGATGACGATGTTTGCGTCATCTATGTCTTATAAAGAGGTATTCATCCTCTACCTCAGAATCGAGATTAATGGCGACGAACGGACTAAAGCAGATCGCACCAACCGACGTCGCGGCGTTTTCATACGACCCAGTGGATGCGAAAGCACTTGAAGATGCAAAAGTCATTGTCAAGGATGTCCAGACGAAAGGTGAAGACGCATTACGTCAGCATGCTGCTCGTCTCGGTGATGTACCCGACAGCTCGAGCGAACTGCTGATTACGAAGGACCAATTGCGAGCAGCTCTCATGAGTCTACCTCCGCATCAGCAGGAGGTCTTGCGTCGCACAGCTCAACGCATCAAGGTCTTTGCTACGACCCAACGAGCTTCAATCCAGGAATTCGAACAACAGGTCGATGGAGGCTTTGCTGGTCAATCGGTGCGTCAACTCCTCGCTTGTCTGTTGCAATGTACCTTATTGGACTGATGTAGGTGGCTGCTGTGAATGCTGCTGGATGCTACGCTCCTGGTGGACGTGTACGTTAGCTCGTTGTGAATCAGATAGAAACCTCGTCTAATAGTACATGTATCTAGTACCCACTGCCGTCCTCGGTGCTTATGACAGCGCTAACAGCTCGCGTCGCGGGTGTCAAGACTGTCGTCGTGTGCTCGCCTCGTCCAGCTGCCGCGACGCTGGCAGCTGCCTACCTCGCAGACGCCGACTACTTCCTTGCTGTCGGTGGCGCACAGGTAGTCCTCTTAAGCGACATATACAGACCCAGTACTCACCCATGTCTAGGCGGTTGCGGCCATGGCGTACGGTGTAGGCGGTGTGCCTCCGTGTGACATCATCGTCGGCCCTGGCAACAAGTACGACTACTCCTACTCTTACTAATCGAATCATATCTCATTCCTATATGACGTAGCTGGGTTACTGCTGCCAAGTCTCTCGTCTTCGGTAAGTGTGCTATTGACATGCTGGCTGGTCCGTCCGAGTGCCTCGTGGTCGCAGATGAAACTGCTTCTCCCGCCACCATCGCGGCAGACTTGCTCGCCCAGTCAGAACATGACACTGCTGCCGTCCCGATCCTCGTGACCATGAGCCAAAAGGTGATTGATGAAGTCAACGCTGAGATCGTCAGCCAATTGGCCACGCTCTCGACTGGTGCCACCGCCCAAGTCGCTGTCACCAATGGCTTTGCAGTGCTCTGCCCGGACTTGGCTACTTGTGTGTCCGTAGCGGACGTGCTGGCACCTGAACATCTCGAGGTGATCACCGCGAACGCGAATGATGTGGCTGCGCAGATGACCAACTACGGTGGTCTGTTCATTGGAGGTCGCGCGGCGGAAGTCTTTGGTGACTATGGCGCCGGACCGAACCACGTGCTGCCGACGGGAGGTACGGCCAAGTACACTGGCGGACTGTCCGTCCACACGTTCCTTCGCATCCGTACGTGGCTACGAGTGGATGATGCTGCGGCGTCCCAGACGCTGGTGAAGGACTCGGCGGAACTGGCGAGGATGGAAGGACTGGAAGGACACGCACGTGCGGCGGAGCAGAGGTTGTTGGACTAAGAGAGCAATACACGCACGAGTTCGCGACAGAGCTTTGTATTTATTTAAGTTTGGTAGAAAAAAGATTGGAAGAGGTGGGAGGGTGTGATGATGATCTGATGGAGTGCTTCGGATTCACGAGGAAAAGCGTAGCTTAGAAGAGCGAAGAGATTGATGTTGTATTCATACCATAGCAGGTAGATGAAGCCGATGGTGACGAGTGAGTAAAAGACTGTATCGAATCGACGAGAGGCTCGACAGAGGCTTGATTGATTAGAACGTGTACTTGACATCCATTTCACCTTTACGACGTCTGTGTCTTGAGGATACTCTTTCTTTTGTTGTCTTATAATTGTGTTCGTAGCTTTTGATGGTATCATCATCTCTTCACCTTCAGAGGTAGTAGATGGATCTTCATTTGCTAGAAACTTTAATTGGAACCAGGATGATGGTAGGTAATCTACTGTCTGTATGACTGCTGCACCCAAGAGAATGCCTAAGCCGATGCTACCGACTGCTTCCATGCTTTCAAGCGTCGACTGTAGTTGATCGTTTCAGTACACCTTTAAACAGAACGTATCTGTTGGATGCATTGCTGGATCCTATTATTAGCTGCGCATTCCGATTTGGTGCAATAGACCTGTCCATGCGTTTAGCTGATTCACGATAAACGTGATCTTAGTTATCCATGCAGGCACATCAAGGCTCCAAGCCAGAGCATCAAAATGACGTTGGAAAGACCCGTGTAGCAACTGAGACGAGTGTTTCCATATCATCGGAGCCGCTAAGCCAAACTTTCAGTGTCTATGGCACGGTGTTCAAAGTTGATGCTCGGTACCAGTACATCAATGCTCTTGGCAAAGGGTCGTATGGAGTTGTATGGTACGAAGTGTCCATACGATTGTTTAACTAGCTGTGTCTGATGCATGACCTGTGTAGTTCTGCTAAAGACCTTACTTTAGGTCGCAACATTGCTATCAAAAAAGTAGCTCCGATGACACAGAGGACAACAGACGCCAAACGCATTCTACGAGAAGTACGCTTATTAAAGCTTCTAGGCGATCATCCAAACGTAAGCTGCATCGTTCAATGTCAAACTGTTTAGAATTGATTGACGTGCAAAGCAGGTTATCGCTCTGCATAATGTGCATGTTAACGTGAAAGAAGATGAATTATATCTCGTGCTCGATTTGATGGATACCGATCTCCATCGTGTTTTGCAGAGCTCTCAGGCACTTTCAGAGGCCCATATTCAATCTTTTATGCTGCAATTACTACATGGTGTCCGTCACCTTCATGCAAACGGAGTACTTCATCGAGACTTGAAGCCTGGCAACCTGCTTCTTACAAAGAATTGCCAGCTGAAGATTGCAGACTTTGGTCTCGCACGAAAAATCCCACAGGCTTCAGCTCGTTCACTTATTACAGGACTGGCGTCAAACCGACCTCGATCTGCACCTACCACAGCTCGCGGACGTGCATCGTCAGCAACTCGTGCTCCGATGACTGAACACGTTGTGACGCGCTGGTACCGAGCACCGGAATTGATGCTGCAGCCTGATGGTATTTACGACGAAAGTATCGATATGTGGGCAGTTGGTTGTATCTTGGCTGAAATTCTCGGCCGGAAGGCTTTGTTTCCAGGGAAGAACTTTTTGCACCAGCTTTCATTGATCTTTGATGTCCTTGGTTCGCCTCCAGCAGACTTGGCTGCAGGATTAAAGAGTGCACAGGCTCAGCGCTTTGTCAAATCACTCGGATCCAAGCCACGGGTGTCCATGAAGCATCTTTTCCCGACTGCAAGCAACGATGCGCTAGATTTATTAGACAAGCTACTACAGATTGACCCAAACCGAAGATTATCTGCCTCAGAAGCGATTGCTCATCCGTACTTGCAGGCTGCAGACCGGAAATATCGGAATAAGTATTCCCCGGCAACCTTAGGTACGGATGGAATATCAGCTCGAACTCGAATGGATTTCTCTTTTGATGTGAAAAACTTGATCAAAAGTGATCTCAAGGCTCTTATTCTGCAGGAGGCAGGTAATACATTAAAAACAGAAAGTAGTGAGAAGACAGCACCTAGTGTAGGTAAAGTAGTTACAGCAAACATGAACGGGAAGAGTGATGACCGAATAATAAAGGTTTCAAGTATCCATACGAACTCTATTATTGAGAGTCATGAGATCAGTGAAGGTGGGAAAAGTGAGGCTGTCCAAGTGCACTGTGGACCTGCTGGAAGCAGCATGAGACGGCGTAGCATCCAGCAGGAAGAGATCAGGATAAGCGGAGAAAAGGAAGGGACAAATGACGCCCGAGGATCTATCGGACAAACTATTCGCTTGGGATCTGGTAGACATCGTATCCACGCCCTAACCAAACCTTCCGTGCCGAGACAGCAATCTGCATCGAAGCACGGTCCATCACTTCAGAGTAGCGAGTGTACGAAACCTAGAAATAGCATCGCTGGCTTTGTCCACATCATACCGTCGGTCTGTCCAACGGCAGCGTTCCGACCGGATGCTGCTGGAGCGTGGGGTTCATCGACACCACTCGGAGATCGGAAGTCCATGTCGGCATTGCCAAAGGCTGATGCAACGGTTGTAAGTGGTAGCGTAGCAAAGGCAGGAGTTGGGCAAGCTGCAATCGAAGACAAAATAGAAACAAGAGATAAGCAGCCAATTGACAAGGTACCAAGACGGCAGGGTGCAACGTCATCTTCCTCTTCGTCCAGTCCATCAGCAGGATCTCCACCAAACTCTACAGAGATGAAACCTAGTCGAGCTAAACCAGCTAGTAACGACCACTCTCGTCCAAAGCATGGGCCTTCGAATCCCCCAGGCTTCCAGCCACCTCGTCAACGAGCACAGTCCGCCGGCCCGAATCGATCCAAGTCCCTCTCGTCAAGTAACAATCGGTTCGTCGGTTCCGCTAGCTCTCTCTTACGAGCCCATCGACGCAATGAGAATGACAAGACAAGCGTAGCCGATGCGACAGCCACTGCTACGAGAGCTAAAGCTCGACCATCGACTGCATGTCCGAAGAAGCAGACAGGAACACATCACCCAGCTACTAGTAAGCGCCTTACAGTTCCGCGGAGTCCCAAGTTCTCTGTCATGTCATGGCAAAAGAAGAAGACACTTCCGACTCGGAAAGGTGTTCGCAATAGTAACAACAACGGGAGTGCCTCGAGCTCATACCAGGACGATCAAGTCGTCGCACCTGTGTTTCATCCGGCGATATAAAGTGGAAAGCGAAACAATGCCATGGTTTTGACTTAGAACTCGTCTTGCCTATCTTCACTAAGCTTTCTACCTACTTCCTCCTGTCGGTTCGTCCACTTATTCCAGTTCGATTCAGACAGTTCGAGCACAGCGTCTCCCGACACGGCAACTGCCGTGCGTTCCAAGTAGGCAGCAGAAACTTGTTGCTTCTCTGCGTCTTCCATCGACTCGAAAGCATGCGTATCTGGGAATTCACCTTGATTACGTTCTTCCTGACGCTCTTGACGTCTCCTTTGTGTCTTTTCAACAGCGTCTTTCGAGAGATGAAGGTTCTTGGTTAAAGTATCAAGTTCTTCATCGGAGGCAGATTGCTCGACAGAGGAGCTGCCGTAGACTTTTTGGTGTAGGAGCTGGTCCTGAACACTTGGAGCTGGTGCTTCCTCTTCCTCCTCTACTTCTTCCTCACTATCGTCCAGTGGAGGTAATTCAAATCGTTTCATACGTTCCTGATGCTCCTTTTCAACTGCTTCCAAGTATGCATTCTGAGCTTGTACGACTTGACTACTGTCTTCGCATTCCGAGTAGGCTTCGAGACAATCGGCGTTAATGCGAAGGAACTCTGGTCCCCACGAGAATTCGTCCATGACTTGCACAGCAAGGTCTTTTAATCCGACAATGTATAATGTAGCTGCAATTGCTTCAGCACAAGAGAGTTTATGCGGTTTGCCGTAGTTGACAGAGTTTGCAGCGACGAGGAATGGGAGCAAACGATGACTTCCAGAGCGGACTTGACGATACGGTAGCTCCTGGACTTTTGCCCATGAGCAATCGATGACAGAAATACCGACTTCCTCCACCAGTTCCTATGGAAGTGTAAGAATGGATGAATGGAAGATCAAGATGGAGGATATCTACCTTATCGGCAGGCGAGACTGCTTGCTCTCCAGCAGGTGAGAGCACAAGTCCACGAAAGTTTTGTCCTGGTCGCATTGACTTGACATATCCTATTGCAATATGTGTAAGATCTTGTCTAGAGTATTTAGAAGGGAAGAAAGCATGGTACCGAGTCGGCAGAGCTTGCGTCCAGTGCATCGTTTCGAATCACATTGCTGGAAGTCCCACATACGCAATGGGATGGGAAAAGATCGGCGTTTGTAGTCTAGCTCCCGTTCTTCAGAGCCTTTTTCCGTAGCTGGAGGAGGTCCACGACGCTTGCCTCGATCACGGCCTTTGCCTCCAGAACTAGCACCGCCATTCTTCTTGCCCATATTGCGATTTGTATGGTGGGAGGCGTGGAGGAAATAGTAGCTGTTCAGAATATAGACATTAGATGAAGTTATAATCAGTTATTGAAGTTGGGTTGAAGTGGAACGGTAACATAGCGTTTGGTTGGAGGTTTCCGATAGGCAATGGCAGTCCACTCAGCTCACACCGCCTAATCCACGATCAAGCGCATACCATCCGCCGTTTCGCGACGGGAGGATCCTCTGGGGTCCCAAAGAATAACTTCAAATAAAGTTATTCGTTGCAACAACAACAAAAAGACAGGCAATAACAGTCCGGAGTGAACCTTGTCGTATGTGTGTAGTTAGACTCTTCTCACCTTATCAAAAGTATCTATAGCTTGATAGGATGGTAGCTGTCTGTGATGTGAAGAAAGTCTGATGGTGTTGCGATGTAAAAGGCCCAAGATAGATCTACGCCATCCTCCTTGGCTCTTATCGACATGAATATGTTCCTGGTATGCATTTTATGCATAGCCAAGCTAAACTACAAATCTGAAGGCGGTTGAGTGGTGACTAATGCATACTCCTGTTTTCATACTGTTTCAATTATCATCTAAATTGCACTCAGCTTGAGAGTGTGGTCTTGCCATGTGATCTCGCTCCATTGCTGCATTTCTACTCCAGCATTGAACTTCTATCTATCAATCTGCAACTTTTCCCTCCCACTTCTTTGTACAAGTTGAGTTTGCACCTACTACATAGCTGTCATTAAATACTGATAAGATTCTCGTACTGCCTTTTATCTACTGCAACGTAGTCATCTCCACTCCTACCATCTCTATCTTCTCAAGATAAATTTGATTCAATATCAAGCATGTATAATCTCGGAAAGGAGATCATGGTGCAAGGTACCTATTAGCGTCTTGAAAATTGATGGCGATGGCCAGATGACGTCTGAGTTTATCAGATCCTGCCGCTATTAAGATCTGACGCTGACAGACGAGTCTAGACATGTCCCTCAAGACGATGATCTACTTTGAGACGAGCCTAAGTTTCCATGACACTTCTAAAAGGTACGCAAAAGCTATTTCTTTGTTAATCGGAAGTCCAACCTATTGTTTACTTAAAGACCTTGGAGTCCATGATCGGACGGCCTTCGAGCTCCTCTTCGTTCGTCCAGTAGGCTTCAATGCGAGCCTTGTTCTCGTCCGAAAAGTCCGTCACGCGCGTCCACGTGTAGTACTCGGCGTCCGGGTTAGCGTCGATCATGTACTTCTCAGAGTCACCACGGAACAACCAGCAACCGGTGATAATAATCTCTTCCTTTTCCTTGCCACACACGTCCATGACACCGAAAGCGTACTTGCGAACTTCTTCCGAACGCTGGAGGAAACCAGTGACGGCGTTGCTGACCATGAACGCCATCTTGTTCTCTTCGTTGTAGTTGTAGTCGCAGAACCAGACAGAGTAGCCTTCCTGGTCCAAGTTCTCCCAGAACCACTTCATGGCATCAGCGCCAGAATTGTTACTGTACTGGACCTTCCACGAGTCCATCGGCATGGAGGAAGGCTTCTCACGGTTGAGAACAGCAAGCGGGTGCTCCTGCTTCTTCGGCTTGGGAGCCTCCTCAGCAGGCTTCTCCTTCTTCTCCTTCTTGGCAGCCTGCTTCTTGTTGCCACTGTCATCACCAGGAGCCTTGGTGGCCTTGTCACAGAGCGGCACGTCGCCCATGATCATCTGGAACTCCGGCTGGGCAACACACGTGGTGAACCAACGCGTGACGTTCGAGTACGGCTTACGGAACTCCTTGTCGAGGAGCATCTTGAACGGGTAGAGCAGAGTGCAGCAGAGGATGATGTCAGCAAGCGTAATGCCTTCACCAACGACATACGTGCGGAGACGGAGGTGGTTGTCGAGGATCTGGAGAGCAGCCTTAATGTCCTTCTTGGCCTTCTCGTCAGCCTCGGCGTTAAATGGCACGATGCCAAAGACCTGGTACAAGAGCACGTTGCAAGGCGTCTCGACGCTGTTGGTGGAAAAATCGCACCAGGAATCGACATGAGCAGAGTCGATGAATGTCTTGCCGTAGAGACCAACGTCCGGACGAAGACGGGCGACGTAACGAGCAATGGCGTTGCTTTCAAAGAGACAGCCTTCCTCGGTCTCAAGCATCGGGACCTTACCAGTCGGGTACTTGGCCAAGAAGGACTTGTTCTTAAGGTCCTTTTCCATATCGAACGCAGGAAGTTCGATCTGGACACCGACGTATTCGGCGGCCACGAGGGACTTCATGGCTCGAGGGTTACCAGCTTGCGTGTAGAGCTTCATAGTCATACGTATTTACTTCTTCGATATGAACGAAATGGACGAATGGAAGATCATGACACTCATTCTTACAGTACCAACGGATGGCTAGATTTCTACACGACACATGGAGCTCACGTGGGACGCTCTCCGCCAGTGGTGTATGGAAGTGTGTACATAGAAGATGGATGTTTACACGACATGCGCCGTACATGGTAGATTACACGATAAAGGCAGATGCGTGTACTAGCCATAGTGCTTCAACTGATATGAAAGAGATGTCTTTCTGGCTAAAGGGGCCAATTTACGAGATGAAATTGATGCAGGAGTATCAATAGCTTTCTATATTGATATAATCTACCCTTCTATTCAAGTAGCTACATGGAAACCAAAATATATGCGGAATGATGTTCTGCCAGAATTTTCAAGATACTTTGCAAATCCTCAAATGTTATTTGAATGTTCTTCAGCTGCGGCGTGCTCGTCGTCAGTCAATTGACTTTGGATTGCTACATGAGAGGACATTGGATGCAGAGTTTAGTGCAAACAGCTCTCTTATATGGGTAGAGTAGACATGTACTCTACCACGTCTTCCTAGCCAGTTCCATGCCTTTAGTATCTACTCAACTGAAGAGTGAGAAAGGAAATGGCAAGTCGTATCGCTTCAACAATTCATAATTGTGTTTGTTTTCATAACGGCTTTACGAGCAAATGAGCTACGAAACTGAAAAGCAGAAAGATGCATGGTGAACATGGGCGACAAGGGAGGTGTAAAGTCGCTGGGATGTCATCGAACCAGAGCTAGTCCGAGGAAGAAGAGCTGCCCTTGGACTTCTTCTTCTCCCAGAAGTGCTTGTCATCGTCTTTGCTCGAATCCTTCTTCTCCCAGAAGTGCTTGTCATCGTCTTTGCTCGAATCCTTCT
>JAADVB010000215.1:0-32022 GCA_023334545.1 Salisapilia sapeloensis | reverse complement strand
TTTGTTGTTATTTTGTGTGTCTGCTCACTTACTTTTGTGTATAGCATTCACTTTTGAGGGATGTGCTCGTCTTCCTCTTGACATGGAAACACAGTCAAGACAAAGGTGTCTACTAGACTTTCACGACCAACATACATGACAATGACAAACACAACAAAGCATTTCAAATCCAAACATTCCTATACATTGATTCACTCGTCCCTACAACGAGCGTCCTCTCTTTCGTCCTCCAAACACTTTCGTACCTATACATCCTCCACATCTCCAAGCTTATCGGCGAATAGCCTTGTTCTCGTCCTTCTCGAACAAAGCGTCGAACTGACGAGACTGGTTGATCGGGTTCTTTTGCAAATTCGCCATGCGGAAGCGGAACTGACGCCACGCACTTCCACGGTCGTCCTCGTGATGCAACTCCGACGTACGAGCGTTCTTGTTAAAATAGACGTCCGGATTCGCGTATAAATACCGCATGGACACGGCTGATGCACTCACGGCTGCGAAGGAGGCGATGAAGACTACTGGAATGGTGCCCTTGTCCGTCGTCCAGAGCTTGAAGACGTTCAATCCAGAGCGCGTGGCACGAAGAGCTACCATGGTTGTTGTTGTTGGTGGTGGTGGTGGTGGTGGGGTTTGTTGCTTCCAAGTCAATTGGGAAATGAGGTACTCGCCGAGACCATATCGAGGATGTCTTTCAGCGACTTATCTCGCATTTCGTGTCTCGTGCAGCTTTTCGTGTTTTTGTCGATGGGAGTGTGATTGGTTGATATACTGATAAAAGGGGTATGATTAGTGGAGAGCGTAGCCAAGTTGAAGCGACAAATTAACTGAATCGCTGCATATCTATTCCCAGCACAAAGAAATGAAGATAGCTTAAAGATGTCTCTTTCCGAACACAGAGATGACTTTACATGGAGCTACTAGAACAGAAAGGAATGCATTAAGTTTTCTTTAAATCCGTTGGAGGTATAGTCGATCTGACTGGATACTCCCGAAGTAGAGCCCAATTTCCGACGCTAACACACAGCAGCTATCAACTGTTCCGCCGGCCTTGGTTAACTCCAACTCTTTGACAAGATCAGCGCCATGAAAGATAGCTGCCTGGACTGAAGAAACTGCCATCTAATTAGCTTTTGTCAGATTCCAAACGTTGCTCCAAAAGCTCTTCGATTGGAAATCTAGAGCACGGCGCAGGGCTATTCCGCTTAGCAACCCAGACTGTACCTTGTGCATAATACGCTCATTAAATGGGCAACAGACAAACAAATCATTTAAAGCGCAATTAATTTTGCTTTCTCTCGTCAAGCTTCGCGCGTAGCTTTTAGTAGAAGCGAATCAACATATCCAAACAGCAGTCACTACCTCTTTCTTGTAATACACTGTCTCTTTAACATGTCCAGAGTAGAAGAATTTCTGCCACTTAAACCCCTCATATCTAATAGTATCCACCTTCAATTTCCAGTTTCCAAGAAGAACATGAGCTACCAGCAGCCACCAGGAGGAGGCTACCCCGGCTACCCGCCGCAGCAGCCTGGACAATACCCTCCACAGCAACCCGGGCAGTATCCACCTCAACAACCTGGGCAATACCCTCCGCAGCAACATGGACAGTACCCGCCCCAGCAGGGTACGTTCCAATACAAATTCCCACCGTTGCATATTCCAATAACACAGAGTAGGATATCCACCCCAACAGCCAGGACAGTACCCTCCGCAGCAGGGTTATCCACCTCAGCAGGGCTATCCTCCCCAGCAGCCTCATGGCCAATATCCTCCCCAGCAATACCCTCCCCAGCAATATCCTCCGCAGCAGTACCCACCACAGCAGGGCTATCCACCGCAACAATATCCGCCTCAGGGATATGCCCAAGGCCACCATCAGCCAGGGTATGTGCAGCATCCTGGCGTGATGCACCAACAGCATGGAGGCTACTATCCACATGGAAAGCACGGCAAACACGGCAAGCATAAGCACAAGGGCAAAGGATTCAAAGGCAAAGGATTCAAAGGCAAGGGATTCAAGGGGAAGGGCTTCAAGGGAAAACACAGCAAGCACGGTGGATACCCTGGCATGATGTATGGAGGCTACGGTCACGGCCACCACAAGCAACACAAGCACAAGGGCGGATTCTTCAAGTAAGCATCAAGAGTAATACATTTTGCTACCGCCTAAGAATACTTTTTTGTCTTCTGTTTCCTTTTGATATTCATAAAGCTACCTTCTAGCTAAAAGCAATTGCTACTGGTACTGTCTCTATATTCCTACGCATGGTAGTGCCTTGGCATCATGGAGGAATATGCTATTGTTATATGCAATTAATTTGTACAACTAGTCTGCATGACAGTAGGTCAGTCTTACATACAGGTTCTAGGTTTTAAAGGGCTATCGGTAGCATGTGGCGACAAGTCGTATCACGTAATGGTAAAAGATGAAATGTATTTAGCTGCTGGGTGATCTAAAACCATGTTGGCGATACTAAATGTCGAGTCCCTTGGATTGCAAGTCCGTCTTGGCTTCACGTACTTGCTGGTCGAGCTCTTTCGCTGCTTCAGGACAATCCTCGATCGACATGACCGAGAGCGCGATCACACCGAGCGAATACGCACCAAACGACACAAGTGCGTATGCTGGTAGTGCATACACAAGCTGCACCATCCGTTCATCTTTACCCTGGACGTAACTGCATAGTGCCAGCCATAACGTCATAAGCAGCACGCCGGCCGCGAGCCAGGTTTGGTACTTGAGCATTGAATCGACTTTATGTGTTTGATATGACGTAAAAGAAAAGAAAAGTAGATTGTATTTTCTTAGAACAAGGCACTCGTGATGTGCTCGACACGAGCTGGTTGCTCCTTTCGTAGCTGCTGGTAGTCTTCATCCTGGTTAACTCGCTGCCGGAATCTCGATTTAAGCTCTCGTTCGAATACGTGGGCGAGTCCTGAATCCTGGATGTCGTATGGCATATCATCTCGATGCTCCTTCCACATACTGTTCTCACATCGAGCGGATCGGACAGCTTCATCTAGTAAACTTGCAAGCAACGTATCTGATTCTAGATACACATTCGGCAATGTGCGTGGTTTCTCTTTGTAGGACCGACTGGCTGGTCGCGACATCCATTTTCCGGATGGAAGTTGCTGTAAGTGCTGTTCTGAGCGCAGCAGTCGCTCGTCTCCTTCAATTGTATCGATCCAGTGCTGTTGCTCGTCTAGAGGGACGTGCTGTCGAATCAGATCTTGCCACGGCGTCGGCGGTGTCTGTTGCTGTTGACGCATCCCTTGGTTTCCAAACATTTGCGACATCATAGGCATCATCTGCGACATCATGCGTCCTAAATCCGGCATTTGCTGCTGCGGTGCGGCATTCGTCATGCTCATATTCGGTCGGAAGGGAGCGGCAGGCTGCGTAGATGCAGCTTGAGTGGTACTAGCGCTGCCCTGCATCTCCTGCAGCATGTCATCTGCAAGATCGTCTAGCATATCGTCGTCCGACAGCGACATACTGTCGAGAATGTCATCCTCCTTATTGCTCATCCTACTTCTTGCGCCGATCGAACCCTTGTGGCAATGTATAACTTATAAAACACGAGATCTTGAAGCGTTGGAAACAACGTATATTCCCGCGCCAAAAGACGTCGGTAACCATCTACTTTTTCCCCTTCTTCTTCGTCTCTTCCGTAATGACAATCTGCTTCTCCGGGATTCCGTACGTCTCTTGCAATACTTCAATCAACTCGGTGACACAGTCACCTTGCAGTTGAATCTGATGCGCCCCTGTATCTGTCTTGGACACAGATGAACTGCAAGCAAACTTTTTGCCCATTGCCTTGGTCGTTTCCTTTATCTTGTCCTGTCCGACGAAATCTTCAATCCCAGTCAAAAATGTCAGACGCTTGCGACCTTTGCGTGCGCTCTTACTCACGTACACAATACAGTCCTCTGGGTTCTTCACCGCAGTCTGTTTACCCTTTTTACCCTTCTGCTTTGCCGTCTTGCCACTCGCCTCTAACGTAATGCCTTCCACACCAGCGGCAATCTGTCGCTCGGCTTCTAGGAAATCTGTGACGGTGCGGTTGTACTTTTGCAACATAAGATCAGGGCAGTGCTCGGCCAGCCATGGCTTGCACTTGTCAAAGTGGGGGCCGTACTCACAGTACTCTGGCGGCAACGTGTCGATCGGACAGTATGTGACAGAGCGGAGTTTCGGTTCTCCGTCATCTTCCTCGTCACTTCCCTCCTCCTCCTCTTCGTTGTCATCGTCCTCGTCTTCATCCTCCGAATCGCCAGGCTCAGGACCATACTTTTTTACAAGAGCATCAAACAACTTATCCTCCTTGTTCTTGTATTTCGCCAACAACGAATCCACTTCATGCGTTTTCGTCGGGTTATACTTTTCATAGAAAGCTAGTAGACGAGTACGATTGTAGTCCTGGACTTGTGGAGAAGCTTCGGGGATTGGAGCTGGTGCAGGTGCCGATGTCGACTCGGACGGAGCGGACGGCAGGTCTTCGTCTTCAGCTGGTTCCGGTCCATACTTCTTCGTGAGCGAAGCGAATAGCTGAGTCTCTTTGCCTTTGAAACGCTCTAGCAAACCATCCACTTCGTGTGCCTTGTCAGCATTGTACTTCCGGTAGAAGCGCTCGAGACGAGTTCTCGTGTCCATTCTGCTTTTTATTTCGTTGTTTGGCTCCAAGAGGAAAAGATTAGATACGTATTTTGTATGTTTTAGTGTAAAACAGAGGAATTAGAGATCGAAGAGGAAATGGATGAATTGCGGATAATCGAGGTGGACTAAAGTGGAGATGGAGCTCGCTTCTTCGTGTTGTTTGTCAATACTTATAGAAGGATGCTGGTGTAATTTTAGAACATGTGGATGGTTATATCCAAGAGTAGAATGTACTGGATTAGTATCGTCTAACTCGAGCAAGAGATGGATACTACTCTGCTTTTGGGGTTTGTGCGGCGCAAAGCTGGCATAAAAGATACTGTGGTGGCGTCTAGGAGATATACCGGCATTTTAAATAGGATCTGACTGCTTCGTTGAAAGTATTTCGTTAAGCAGATCAGTCTCTGTTACCATTAAAGGATTCTTTGTCAGTTTCCATTTCCATACGTCATCGACTCCTCGTTTGCTCATTATTGCTACTTATTCGCGCATTTTAAAGTATATTATTCTATGATCTCTCCGAGTTTCTCACGCTAAAGTTAGTTGTCATTGTCACGATTCCGACCCATGTTGGCCAAGTTTCCACTGATAAAGTCGGTGTTTCCACGTCCAACTCCACCACGTACTATGTCAGTGCAATACATGCAAAGTCGCCTCTATCTCATGTATTACCTACAATGCTGCCATTTTCCAAAAGGTACCCTCTCGCAACAATAGAAGTATCATTTATAGACCTATCTACGCTACCGACATCAGCAAGACGTGTCAAAATAATCCTACCATGCATCTCCATTGATACAATTGCATCTAGCACTATAGACTAGTCTACTCGAGTACTAGTGCACACGAGCACACCTTATAAAGAGACTTGTATCAAGACTGACATCAGGCAGACTCCTGTTGCAACCAACACGAAACTCACTAGATCTTCACAGGTATACAAGCTCAACAGCACTTGAATCGATCCATGCGTTACCTGCCTATGTCAGTTTCCTGATGATATAGCGCAAGCACATTCCACAAATTTATAAATGACGATTAAAGTAGCTCGGAACACATCGCTATCGACTAACCACAAATGGAGTGAGTACATAGCACCCCCTGGACTAACCGCAACGGAAGCAAAGTCAGTGGAAACATATTCGATGCAAGGAATCCGTCTTTGACGTACATGTATCTGGAGTCTTGTACCAAACAAAGACAAGAATGAGGCCCGATGTACCATCTATAAAACTATCCTCACGACCTTCCAAACACATACAAGTCGAATGATTCTACTCTTTTTTACTTTATGCACCCCATCACTCATCAATGTCCATCTCATTTGGATCCTCCGGCACTTGCTCCGTCTCCTGCTCTTCCAACTCATCCAGATCAATCGCATTCGGATCTTCCGCTGCCTTCGCCTCCTTCTCACTTTCATCCTGATAAGCTTTCGTCACGACATGTGGTAACTGCAGTAGCTCCAACAGCAAGTCCGTCTGTGGATTCCCCACCGCAAACGAAACATTCGCTTGGTCCTGTTCCTTCCACCCCGGCACAGTCTTCACAAAGTCACACATCCACTCCCCTTCTTCCTTCTCTAGACCTTTAGCTTTATAAAACTCCGACACGCGCTTCTTCACCCACGCAACGTCGCTCTCTTCTATCTCCAGTTCCTCCGTCGGTACTTCTGGAGCCGATACCTCCGTAGATTCTAAGTGGTGAGTCGCACGTAGGATAGCAAGCCATTCATAGTCAAGTCGGACTTTGAGATCCGTTGTCTCGTCCTCCGTCGGAACATCCAAGACCTGCAGGAAATCACGACGAGGAAGACATTTATCAAGCGCGAGGAACTTTGTGACAGCCATCGGTGTCTCCTCCTTTATACTTTCTTGAGCACTTGGAGGCATCTCATGACGTACGATGGCAGGGAATTTGACATGTAAATGAGCAGCAAACCAAAAACGAGGTTGTAATTGATGTAAAAGTAACTCGGCAGCTGGACTGCCGAGCGCATTCTGCTGAATCTCTTCTTGAAAGTAACTTTTCTTACGAAGGAGACCTGCGACGTCACCATACTGTTCGATCCCACGAGGCCAGTCGTGAGATAAGAAAGCGTCGATGCGATGGCTCGACTTGGCCACGTGAGACAGCTTGAATACGTCCACTTCACGCACGTGGTAGACACTTCGGAGCGTACTGTTATTGTATGGAGGCTCTTCAAAGTGGCCGGATCGGTAGTGCTCTGGCTTAAAGATGCCGGATAAGCCGGCGATTTGGAGACCAGCGACCTTGATGACGCCAGCAGCACCGAGATAGAAGATGTTAGGCGCGACCCACCCACCATAGTGGAGCTCCCGAAGATAGTTGGAAGCTTCGTGGTTGCCACCGACAAAGATCGTGAGCACTGGAGCTTTCTTCGTACCGCTATAGTACTCGTGGAAAGTATGCATCTGTCGGTACTTGGGTGGACAAGCGAGACTCGATAGGTCTCTCGTGTTCCGTACACACTGGAAATCACCACAACATAGTAGCAACTCGACAGGTGTGCTCTCGACTTCATTAATATGTTCAATTGTCGCGTAGATTTCATCTAACATGCCATGAGAGCATCCGACGACAGCCACTCGCACCATGATCTTCGTGTCTGGTCGAGTTTGTGTTTTGGGCATAGTATACTGAAATCAACATGATTTGAAACGTATCTAACAGAGATGTGGGCGAAGAGCTATACGTCATTCGGATGAAAATCTTCTGTCAAAGCGATAGAAGGGGGTGCAAGTGCTGCAGAGGTATAAAGTAGTGAAACAGATAGGTCTAGATAGAAAGTATTTACACGAATGGCAGAAGAGAATAAAAGAAATAAACGTTTTTATTTTGTTTTATAGTTTTCTGCTTCATGTAGAGGTCATGGAAATCTTATCAAGTGTCTGGACGTGACAGATATGTAGTGACTACATGTCTATCTTTGCGGAGGATGGTAGGTCAGTCTGCGCAGTCACGGTCTCTTCAGAAACAGAAGCGGAAGATTGTGCCTGGTCTTCTGGTGTGTCATGCACCTCTTCGCTTTGCGTTTCATTCGTTCCTTTCTCTTCCGAGTGTGGGACCTGGTTGCATTTGCAACTCTGACACGACAAAGGGGACGCTTTCATTTGCCCGAAATCGCTCTTAAAGTGTCCATACGATGGTCCATGCTAGAAGAATGGTCCATCAAATCCGGGGTGCCCACAGTGCGTACACTGTTCCTGAGGACGCTCTGGTTGTGATGAAGAATTGTTTTTCGACTGACATTCGCATTCCTTTCGAAATTGCCCTGCATAGTGGTGGCCCCACCAGTTAGAACGATCCCATGGTCCGAAATAGTCAGGAGATCCGTCCGAAGGTGTTGGGTATCCGCGAGGACCGTGATGAGAACCACAAGGAGGTGGTCCCCATGCCCCATTTGGAAACCCACGAAGACCATGTGAAGATGGTCCCCAAGGGCCGTGTGGGAAGCCGCGAGGACCTTATTGCGGACCGTTGGGAGGTAACACGGACTGCTCATGCGGTGGTGATAGTGGTCCGTAAAAAGACGATTCCCAGAAGCCTTGTGGAAACCCACGAGGAGCATGAGACGGACCACAGGAATGCGGTCCCGAGTGCATGTACGATGGCGATGGTGGTGATGGGGGACAGCATCCGTGCATGAACGGTGGGAATGGTCCAGGTGAGTGTCCGCGCTGTGAATGCATCATTTTTACTTTGCTCAGGACGAAAGAAGTTGGAGAATGAGCTCGAGATAAGTCGATGGTGCTAGGGGCCTTATCAACATTCGCTTTTATGATGCAAGTACTCCGCATAAACATCGACAACCATTCCTCCTACCAAGCTTTTTTCTTTGTACACGCCACGCTACAAATGGTTGCGGCGCTATGTGATGAGGCCGTGACGAACCATGGAACAGTACTTGATATACTTAGCAGATCTATGCGGCACAGCAAACACGTCAATCATAACCTTCGCTCATATCATGCTGACTTCAATGAATCGATATGATATAACAGCGACTGGGTACGATGGGCTACGAACATCCTACTTCAATGAAATGTATCCGCTAGACAGATTTGTATCAAGCGATGCATTGTACGTAGGAAAGGTCATCTTTTGTGGTATTGGTTATTGGCTGGAAACTTGGAGACGATGCATGTAAACTGCGGTACTCTTTGTAACCACCATCGTCTCTCTCGTACGCATCAACAGCATTCATTCAAGATGTACCCGTATCAATTTATGCTTCTTTGAAGCCACACTGCCATTCGTCCGTGAATTGATCTAATAGGGGGCGCCAAACCTAGCAAAAAAGTGACTCATTTTCCTAAATAAGATTCTTATCTTTCGGCTCTACTGATCATATTTCCAAAATAAAACAAACCACCTCCGGAGGTGCTTTATCTTATTCGGAGCCTGACTGATTCATGAGCGGTCGAAATAAAATTTCCGATTTCTTAGGAGTTATACCCGATTATTTGGCAATCAGACACCTCGTTATACTTTGCGGTTTCGACAGGTTTAACACGCCCTAATTCGAAGATCTATGCGTTGGTTCTATAGCAGTTTCGTCCCCATCTCTGTTATACCTATACTTGTGCTTCCAATGCGTAAAAACTCGTGGTGTGATCAATTTTCTTCATGCTTTCATCTTTCTATTCATATTCATTTCTCAACTTTAAAGTCAATGTATCCCCATCTCGTGTGCTTGCTCTTTACATCACAATTCATTTATATCTTTTCAAATCCGCATCAACCTCGTAATTACTACCAAGAGCGACATAAAGTTCCCACTGCTCTCTTCCTACTTGAGCAAGGCAACCTCCATCAAGAATCTACTCGATGCTTTTCATTACACCACATACAGGAATAAATCCAAGTAACGACCATGTATCATGTTGACAGCACTTCCGTCACCACAGTATGACACCTCATCATGTCTCAACCTTCCTCTCGAGTCCAAAAAACATTTCGCATTAATTTTCCTCCAAATAATCTTTTGCGGTACAACTTAAACTATCCTTCAACTTCCATACAAATTTCCATATCCACCAAATTTCTATCCCAGCTGGTCACGTTCGAAGCTATTCTCAGGCAATCTCTTCCCAATTCACTTGTTGCCTTTTCATTTCCACTTTTGCCATCAACTGCACACATCATGGTAAATCAGGTATTTACTCTATACTTCGACTACACATGCAACCAAGTACTTAGGATCCATAGCAAGAACAGAATATGACCGACTCGGAGACAGAACAAGCTCCGATCAAATTCCGCACGGAACTTCCGTCCGGAAAGAAAATTCAGGAAGGAGATCCAGGTAGTAAGACGGGGAAACCATTGCGACTGTATGCCGATGGTGTCTTTGACCTCTTCCACTTTGGACATGCCAAGGCGTTGCAGCAGTGTAAAGAGTCGTTTGCCAATGTCCACTTGATCGTCGGATGCTGCAGCGACGAGATGACGCATAAACTCAAGGGCCGGACGGTCATGACCGATCAGGAGCGGTACGAATCCCTACGTCATTGCCGATGGGTCGATGAAGTCGTCGAGGATGCACCATGGGTCGTCACGGATGAGTTTATGGAACAGCATCAGATTGATTATGTATGCCACGACGCACTTCCGTATGGTGACACGTCCGGAGAAGCTTCGGATGGAGACGTGTACGCTCGTCTCAAGTCCATGGGCAAATTCCTGGAAACCCAACGTACGGATGGTATCTCTACATCCGACTTGATCATTCGTATCGTGAAAGAATACGACACATTCATCCAACGCAATCTCCAGAGAGGACATACGCGAAAAGAAATGAACGTCCCATTCGTCAAAGATAAGACGATCAAAATGCACATGGCCATGGACCGCATGCGCAGCAAGGCGAGCAGCATGCACACAAACTTTGCCGACATGTTCGGCAAAGATGGACGATTCGTAAGTCATTCATCTTCCAACGCGGTGTATATTAACACTAACAATTATGCTATAGCGTAATCGCAATAAGAAGGGATCAGACAGTGACGAAGACAAGAGTCCAGTGAATCATGAACGTCGCTGGAGTGGCTCTATGGTGGACGAAAGTGAACCGAGTGGCACGACGAACACGAGTGCTTAAACTATTTTAAATGAACATGCAGTCCATGTCGACATCTTTGCACATCCATTCCACTTGACTACTTTGAAATACGCTGCACAGCCTTGGCAGCATCTTCCAGTTCCTTCAAAGCTATCCACATGCCTTAATGGACATAATAAACAGTATAGTCCAATTCACGTACCTGCAATAAACTGTCGTTGAGACTGCCGAAGTGTCGATGGCGGCAAGGAGCTAAAATGGAGAATCGGATCTGGAGGTTGCTCGGTGCTACTTGGAGTGCTGGCATGACGCCTCTGAAGTGATTGCTCTGGAGATGGAGCATCGATCTCCTCTATCTGACAGAGGTAGGAAGCTTGAATAGCTTCTGGATACGAGTTCTCGCTTAATGTATGTGGTGGTAGCTGGAGTTTGGCATTCGATAGCTTGAAAAATGCCTGCTTTGAGATTAATTCATGTCTGCAATCGAGTGCTATCTTAGCTACCTGCTGCAGTCGTGTATGTGCACGATGCTGTGCCTGTACGTACTCATCATACGCACAAACAGCATCCACAATTGCCAACTCTTCTTCTTCCATCTCTGCGCTGTACTCGCTTCAACCGATCCGCTTATCATGCCTATTTACCTCTTATAATTTGTATATTTGTTCTATATTATATATGAATAAGATGAACTTTAAGAGGTGAAAGACTTTGTAACCACTCGTTTGTTATCGTATCTGTTAAACAGCCAACCGACACAAGTAGCATACAAGAGATGAAGCAGATATCGCAACAGACGTTCGACGAGTGTGTGCAGGAGAATGTTGAGGACTTTGACATGACTCCCGAGGCTGCTCTGGAAGATGCAATCCAGCAGTTCCAGTCACAAGGCGTGGATCTCTCTAATATTGTCAAAAGTGTCGCGAGTCCAGAAGACGGCGAGTCGCCACTGACACAGTGCCAGTCGATTTTATCACAGCTAGACCAGTCTGGACTAGATCCAAACGAGATCGAACAGAAACTGGCAGAACTACAGGAACTGCTGACCACGACGACAGAACTACAGACTTCAGCAGGTCGCAATGGCGCCATCCAGACCGTCTCATCTTACCTATCGTCTTCCTATCATCTATCTATCATCGAGCCTGCAGCAAGTATCCTGTGTATCTTATGTGCTGCGAATACAGACAACCAAGACTTTTTTGGTGAGCAAGGCATACATGCCATTCGCTCATTACTAGACAGCGATTCTAATGAAAACACAACGATATGCCGTCTTCTTATTCTCCTAAAGAACGCATGCATCAAGCACGAACGGAACAAGTCTTACTTTACAAAAGCACCTGGTTCGCTCCAACGTCTACTTCAATTGTCTTCCATTGCCCAATCCGACGTGAATGTCGCAAAGGCAATGTCCTTTGTACTGCGTATCTTGACGATCACCGAAGGAGACGAACTCGTCGTCACGAACGCCAACACACAGGAAACAACGAAACGTCTGATGGATTTAGATATCCTACCAACCACTCTTTCTCTACTCGAATCCTACATGTCGAACCCAGAGGTCGTTGCCTCTTGGTTAGTCGTCTTGAAGCATCTCGCAACGACAGATGATAACGTTCGGAAACTTCAAGAATCAGGCGGATTGGATCTTTTATATACGCTTCTGCAACACTATGGCAACCATCCAGACGTGACGAGACGCTGTGCTAGCGTCATACGGAACATGGCCGCGTCGGATGATATGAAATCCCATTTATTCGAATCCAATGTCGTCAAGGAATTGCTCGACGGGATGCAACGACATGACGATGACGCACAAGTGCAACAAAATGTCTGTGCAGTCATTGCTGCCCTTGCGTTGCGATCACCTACCTATAGCTCCACTCTCGTGCTAGAGCTCAACGTCGCGTCACATCTAACAAAGGCACTCGTGCGACACGAAAAGACGCTTGTGGTCGTGCGTCAAGCAAGTCTTGCTATCCGGAATATCGTTGCCAGGTCGCCGGAACTCTGCGAACGCGTTTGGAGTGATCCGATGGAGCAAGTACTGCGTCGCAGCCAAGGCCGACGCGGCTGCGGCGATGAAGCATACGCAGCATTGAGAGATCTAAAGTGCGACATTCAGCTCTCGAACTATGGGCAACATGCAAGTGACAAGCAAGGTTTCTCTTCGCTCCATACCGAGTCGGCGGACTTACAGCGGCAGATGAGAGTAGCTGCCCATGCGCCGTATTAAGATCGAAATAAACAAAAAAGAAAATAATTCCGAAAGTTTAAAGTTTGTGTTCATGGTGGTTACTCGACGACCCAGCTCTGTTCGACGATCTCTCGCACTCGGCGATTGTACTCTCGACGGTTCTCCTGGAAGAGTCGAGCGGCCTCGGAATTGGCCGGCGAGTTCGGGTTTGGGTCGCACAGGAGCGACTGGATCGACGTGAGAATGGCGGAAATGTCGTAGATCGGAGACCACTGATTCTGCAAGATATCGAGACAAATCTGGCCGTCGTTGTAGACTATCCCATGTCGTTAGTGTCGCCCAAGCACAGTTGTAAGAAAGAAATAATACTGTTTGGGTGGAACATCTTCGTCACGAATTTGACCGTCGGTGCCTTATTTGGGTAGTCTTCACTAAACTCGAGCGTTAGGTTGAACGTCCCACCTTCCCATGGCGTATCGTCCGGTCTAGATATAAAAAATAAATGATTGGCCTCCTTCTTTTTTCTTTTCGTACGAGCATACCCGAAGATGACGGCTTGCCATAGCATGATGTTGTTCTCCATCGGAGCGCCGGAGATACCTGATGGTGGATCATTCTGTAGCTTGCGGAAGTCCCGCATCAAACGCCGTCTCGCTGCTGTCGACATGTTGTCTCTACTATACTTTGTGCTTTGCTGTGTTTGTTCCTCGGCCACAAGTACCGTAGGAAACGCTCTATAGATGCTTCCAGATTTCCAACTATACTGTCTCCCACGGTAAAAGCACGAGCAGGTCGCTGCGATCTTGAAAAGGCGTCGACAATGTCCAAGGAAGTGCTGCTTGGTACGCTACCGACCATCGTCGTCCTTGCAAAGATACCAAGTACAGGCATACAGACAGTCACTGCGTTTCCCTCCAGCTTCGATACAACCTTTCCGGACGCACTCAGCGGCATCAGTAACAAGTTTCCATTGCTTTCAACAAGTATCTATTGACCATTTAAGCTGTAGTGAGCCGAAAGGAGTTTGCACATGGTATCTCTATTATCAACCAGACACTAGACGACTACTATCCATGTATGTCATGCTTTGCATGTGGCTACCTCTGCTGTCTCTCTACATTGGGTGCTTCCCTACTTTTCCATGAGCCATGCACAAGTCAAGTACTTCTTCCTATTCTACTCTACTAGCTACCGTCTATACAAATCATTTTCAAAGTAGCTTGAAGAAAGTATGCAGCTCGAGCTCCAGCGACTCAATAGTCGCCGCGAACTGGTGTGTCACGACCTTCTCTGGCGATTCCATCGATCTCCATGTCGTCGACAGTCATCTCTGGACATCTGTCGCATTCTGTACGAATGAACTTATACGAGAGAGAGGAAAAAGAAACATTACCTGCAAGTAGCCCCAGCTTACCTTATCATGTTTCCTTTTCGTCTACTCTAACTTACCTCTTTCAATACACCTTCAAAGAGCACCATCCGGCTCTTGTTCAACTCCTTGCACACCGTCTTGACGCTCTTGGCGCCTATACTTGAAACGGTGCTAATCTCTTCAATCGAACGCTTCGAATCCGTATACGCAGCTGCAAGATACAACACAGATGCGGCAACAGCAACAGGCGACTTGCCAGTTGCCAATCCGAGCTTCCCTGCCTTTCGAGCAACATCGTACGCGATCGTCTGGGTCTTCATCGACAGATTCAGACGTGATGCGAACCGCCGGACGTACTCTTCCGTCGTCGGCTGCGTCATCTCGATCGACAGCTCGCGCGTCAACTTCAAGAACGATTTCCCAAGTTTCCGTTTGGGGACGCCGGAAGCCTGTGCGACTTCGTACATCGATCGAGCGTTGCCGGATTGACGGCAAGCGATGAAGACACAAGCAGCACTCACACTTTCGTGCTCAGGGCCTCGGACACTCATACCCTTTGCTTCAGCGCGCTCATACACGTCCAATCCCATGTCGGCAATCTGCTGTGGTAGAGATAACTCTTCGGCTAAATCTTGAATACGACTTAAATTCCGCTTCATGCGTTTCGTCTCGGAACTCTCTTGTGTGATTTTCGGTCGCTTATGCGGTCGCGATTCTGAGGAGGAGGCTGTGGATGTCGGTTGATCGACTAAATAAGTGGTGAGGTCAGACCCGTGCAGCCGCTGCTCTTTCGACGACATCTCTCCGACACGAGATTTCGTCCCTTGGTCGCCGCGATCGTCGTTACTAAACGTCCGCCATTCCGCCGTGTCGTCCACAATTCGCTCGCCAAGCACAAGTCCACATCCGCGGCAGACGACATCCCCGGCGCCATAGTCCGTGACCACGTCCAAACTGCCACAGGACCCACACTCGCCGCCGTTCATCTCTTCACTCGTACTCGGGTACGATGCTGCTTTTCGAGCTCGGCCAGTCGCCTCCTACTCTTTCTTTCAGCATAACCCTTTTATATTTCATATAATGCTACAATATTTTGATGTCTGAAACCTGTGAAGTAAAATAAACCTTCAGAAATGTATAAAACAAAACTACTGGAAATTTGTATGTGAATCCTACAGCATGCAAATGAGATCGCAAATGAGCTCGATGAGTGGGGAAGATGCAAGCTCTCTATTGAGCGCCAAGCTTAGTTCCAAGTACTTTCGACCAGGGGATCCTGTTCGTGGCGTCCTACAGTTTCAGGGAATCACAGCAGAAAACCTAGAATTGCAGTATATCGTTGCGAAACTGCATGGCCACGTGACAGTCGATAGCAACGTATTATCCGTGCCTGTCATTGCAGACGCCGATACTACGACCTCTAGTACAGACAGCAGCATCACCAAAGCTATGCCGAGCATGAATGACTTTTCCGGTGAGACTGGAGCATGTATCTACGAGTCATCTCCCGTCATCCTGTTCAATCGCGACGAGAGCGACAGCAGTGGCCCGTTGGATTTCTCCATGACGCTTCCAAACGACCTCTGTCCAACCTTTAAAGGCACCTCTGCTCGTGTCTTCTACATCTTGTCCATCACAGCGATCACGGAGACACCACAATCGATTCACCTGCCTCTAGACATCTACGGGAGCGAGTACTCGTTCGATCAAGCTGCTTCCAACAGCCATGCAACTAGTACAGATAGTAGCGTAACTAGTGAAAACTCCTCAGGCAGTGTTCCGTTTGATTTACGTTTATCTCTCCTGCACGGACGTGTCGAGACGGAGACGATGGAACGAGCGCAGACGAGTCTCTTTACCATTGGCAAAGAGAACAGTCACCTCGTGAAGTTCATCCTAACGAAACAATCCTATGGTCCTGGTGAAGAGATCCTCGGTGTCTTTGACTTTGCTAACGCCAGCATCCCGTGCTCGGAGGTCAAAGCTGCGCTCCACTTGGAGGAGACGCTCGGGTCCATGTCTCTTGATCCGTCTCGAGTAGTCCAGACGAAGGAGGTCGGGACGTTCCACGAACGGACAAAAGGAGTGAAGCAAACGCACTTGAGATTCACACTCCCGCCGGACGCTTTGCCGACAATCCGCACGGATCTCGTGTCGTTCTTGTGGACGATTAAGTTTGAATTTACGACAGCAGGACAGGAGGAGAGTGCACAGACGTTTCGATGGCAAGTCCCGGTGGTGATCAAACCGCCGGTGAATGCCAAGACGGAGAAAAGTGTCCGCGTGCCGCATCGAATGTACATGGGTAGCGCAAAAGTGCTAAGTCTAGCTTAAAAATGATTTTGTCGAATGTCGTTTGGCCATCTTTGTTTGTGTTTCTTTGTAGAAATGCTCATGGAAATCTTTTTTAGATAGAAGAGTTGTAGATGGATATGGTGGTGCTACATCATTGGAGATGTATGCGAAGGAGACGATGGAAGGACGGGCATGAAGTCTAGAGCTCACTGTATGCAAGAGGAACAGAGTGCGTACACTAGCTACTGCAGGATGCTTTATAGGGAGATATATTGATATATTGGAAAAAGGTTTTGTATTTGCGTTCGGTCTGTAGTTGAAACTACCGTCATGGTAATCGAGTTACCATTCCAACAAGTGCCGCGGAGAGACAAGCATCAGTGTCAACACCTCTCCAGATACAATTTCGACGACGTATTTCAATGATCTCATCTAGTAACGTTCCATGGATACGTACGCGATCGAGTCCGACGTAACATTCAGCATCCAGCAGTGGATAATTATTTTCTAGCTTTATATCCTTTATTATTGTTTTGTATCCAACATTATTTCCATGATGCTTGACGCAATACAGGCAAACGATACAAAACTACATGTACTGGTAGAATCTACACTCCGACGCTCTTCATACCGACGAGTACGACGCCACTTGACAGTAGTACACAGTCCACGAGCTCGTCATTTCCATCCTATCCCATACAAGAAGAAACCGAAAGACACCAACAAGTAAAATGATCCAACCACCGTCAGCCTACCATTTCCACTTGACCTCTATATCCCTTACCACCTGTATCTACCTAGACTATCCCACACCTCATCATGCTGAAACGCCTCCATCCTCTCCCTCTCCGCTGGTCCAAGTCTCCATCGTGGCATTCTATCACAAACACCATCCACCTGTCGTCCTACAAAATATTATTTATTCCCTTCTGTCCCACAAAACCCCGTAGCAAACGAAGACCTTCAGAACTCGTTTTTCAGCCTCTTCACCATGGCACGAGGGAAGAAGCGCTCTGCGTCCGAATACGAAGCCGAACATGATGCCCCTCCACTCGACGAAGTCGAAGAGGGTGCTCGTCTCGGAGCTGTCGTTGCAGCAGCCACCGCCGAAGCTGCGGCGCAGCGTCAGCACCACTCTTCCTCTTCGTCTTCAGACGAAGACGAAGCTGAGCAACCGGAGCCATACCGTAAGCCCATTGAAGAGGGCGACCCGGGCAGCAAGACTGGCCGGCCGCTACGTCTCTATGCCGATGGCATCTTCGATCTCTTCCACTTTGGCCACGCCAAAGCCTTGCAGCAATGTAAGGAATCATACCCGAACACGTACTTGATCGTCGGCTGCTGCAGTGATGAGATGACGCATAAACTCAAGGGCCGGACGGTCATGACCGATCAGGAGCGGTACGAATCCCTACGTCATTGCCGATGGGTCGATGAAGTCGTGGAAGACGCACCGTGGGTCATTAACGATGAGTTTATGGACAAGCATCAGATCGACTACGTGTGCCACGACGCACTTCCGTACGGGGATACGTCCGGAGAAGCTTCGGATGGAGATGTGTACGCACGTCTCAAGTCCATGGGCAAGTTCCTCGAGACGCGACGTACGGACGGCATCTCGACATCCGATCTGATCATCCGTATCATTGCTGAGTACGACACGTACATTCGTCGTAACCTCAAGCGCGGGTATACCGGTAAAGATATGAATGTGCCGTTTATGAAGGAGCAAGGTATCAAGTTTGACATGGCGTTGGATCGTGTGCGCAACGATGTGGATGGGTGGATGCACAAGTGGATGGGAAGAGCGGAAGACATGCAGCATGGATTCCTCGACCTCTTCAGTAAAGAAGGTCCGTTGGTACGTTCTGATTCTCTTTTTCTTTTTCTTTTAGATGAGATTGATCTTTTGTATGTAGCGCACGTCGTTTCGGAAGCGTCGAAAGCTATTGAAAGATCGTATGTCGGAACGTTTGTCGGAAATGGCGAGAGAAGGACTGTGTTAGGAATGAAAAGATTCTTTTCTTTTTTCGCATCGGCTTTGCTTTGTTTTCTTTTGCTGGACTCTCTTTTCTTTTCTTACGAGTATCCAAATGACTCCATGTGCGTGGTCGTGATGTTCAATTGGACTTGGACATGGCCACTGGATGTCACGCGAGTGAGTTGTCGGTCTCTACCTTGTGTAATGAACGTCGGATCGACAAACTAGACATAACATTAGATACGAGATAGATATGAAAGGATAAAGAATATACTTCCGGAGGAGAACCCCAGAACCAGGCATAGATCTGATGTAGGAAAGACGAGGAGACTGGTCGGAAGAGCAGGACCTCCTGGTCATACGAGCCTGGACGCGTTGGCAAGCGCATACTTCCATACCCTAAAACAACATCTCGACCAAAAAAGTCGAGTCCGTAGACACAAACGATAAGCTGAGGCCATCCGAATGGATTGGTACTAGCGTACGCAATGTCAATAGGAAAGTTGAGCACTAGCGACGGACTCGACGTAACTTTATACGCCAATTGCGAAACACCATGATCGGCGCCCTACATCCCATCAGTACTCTAACCAAACACCAGCAAGCTACAACATACCCGTTGGGTCGTCCAGTCGACACCAGAGACGAACGTATAGTGGCAATAGGCATTATTTATCCCAGGATACTACCATCTACCACGTCATACTTGTCTCTTCCCATCTATTAAATACAAAATGTACCTGGATGGAATGTATCTGTCCATTGCAATAGACACCAAAGTCTGTCGGTATATCCTCCACCTCCTTCGTCGTGCCTCTTGTTGGTGACAACAAAGGTACTAAGCCTCGTGCAAGCATCTTGTCCATGCCTCCGTATCCGACGGTTCAAGATCTGGGGTAGAAACTTTGTCATCGAACACGTCCAAAGCATACCTATCGGATGGAGGAAGAGCACGCGCTGGAGCAAGAAATCGCACTTGCTGCGAAAAAACGACATCAGCTACATGCTCGTATGGGCTACATCTGGACCTCTAATATGCATCTACTTACTCTATTTGTCAGAACACTCGAAAGACGAGCCTCAAGGTCGACGCAACCTTGGCAAACGAGCCCACCAGAAGCAGCTAGATAATAATAAACGACAACGTCTTTCTTCTGCTGTGCGTGTACTTAGAGATATATCTAGTTAGACAGCGTAGTCACAGCTTGCATGTAGGTTTCCCGACCGAATGGCTCGGATGCCGCGCCGGAGACGAGCAAGAGCGCTCCGGATCGAGCGACAGAGCGCAAACGTCTCTTAGCTCCGTATGCCCAGAAGGACGGCATGGCACGTAGCCGACGCATGTTTGGCGCTCTGCTAAGTCACTTGGACAGCGCCAAGCAGCGTCTGGAGCGAGATACGCAGCTCTTGCAGCGTCAGGACTCCAAGCTGCAGGAAGTGGAGCAACGAGATCAGGAACAATCAGAGCTCATGTCCAAGTACGCAGAGATGGACAAGGAAGTTCGAAAGTATGAAAGAGCGGTCGAAGCGACCGAGTTAGAGTGGAAGGAAGAACGAGCAAAATTGAAGCTCAAGCACTTGCAAGCGATGCGAGTGAGTCGAGAGCATGCTCAGTACATCCAGACGACTGCAAGTCCTGCAATCTACTATCTACCAGCGAAACACACGAATGAGACGAAAGCACTTGTGGATGCATCGATGGAAGCACAGGACGAGATGAAACAAGGAAAGGAACGAGCGTTTGCGACGCAATTGAAAGACTTGGAAGCCAAATTCCAGAAGCAAGTGGATAGTAAGAAAGAGCTACTGGCACAGGCCAAGGCGAAGCGAGAGCAAGCTAAGGCCGAGGCTCGAGAGGAGAAGAAGGAATCAGACGTTCCTCAGAAGCAAGTTTCTGAGAACAACGAGACGCAAGAAGAAAAGAAAGAGGAGAGCATGGAATCAGATACTTCGGAGAAGGTATCTGAGAATAAGAAGCAGGAGGAGGAGATGGAGTCTGATGCTCCTGAGAAGGAGGATAAGCAGGATGGAAATCAAGAGGAGGAGATGGAGTCCATTGCTGCGGATGAAGACAAGATGAAAGAATCAGATGTACCTAAGAATGCGTCTGAGAAGGAGAGTAATCAGGGGGAGTTGGAAAGTAAGAAAGAGAAAGAAAGCAAGCACGTAGACTCTGAGGACGCTGCTATAGAGAAAGAAATTATCGACCCGACGAAGCTAAAGGTCGTTGAGCTACGTGAAGAGCTCAAGTCGAGAGGACTTGACACGAAAGGCCTCAAGGCTGTCCTTGTGGAACGCCTGCAGACCGCCCTCGAGACAGAAGAGAGTAAATAATTTAAATTCTTTTCTTTTCTTTCCACACACAATCTTCCACTTGCAATATGATGGTACGTGTCCTCGACTCTCCTCTCTTCCAGTCCATCTCGATGCTCACCTATGCATAGGAAATCCCATACACAAGTCCAGTTCCACCCGCACAGTACGGCACACTCGCCGTCCTGCTCCTCCTCTCGGGCCTGACGTTCGTCTCGCTCTTCTTCACACAAGGCAATGCTCCCGTGAAGAGCATCAGTGCCGAGTTCCTGTACGCCATCATCGCATCGTTCCTCCTTGGCTTTGGCACACTCTTCCTCTTCCTATGGGCAGAAATCTACGTCTAAGTCTCTCCAAAAGAAAAAGAAAAAGAAATTCAAACGGAAAAAAGTATATTCAATCGTTCAATTCGCGCCTGGCATGAGGCTGTAGTAGACCGTCGTAACAAACTTTTGCTTATATCTGTTCGTGATCCCAAGGACCATCATCCCGTCCTTTATCGCCGTGCAGTACAAGTGGTTAAGCGCAACGTGTTGTGGCACTGGTAACAAGCGACAGTCGACGCTTGGTGGCGCTTTGTTCAAGATAATATGCCGTAAGTGCGGAGGTAGCGGTGGTGGTTCTTTCGTATATTCATCCACATCCGGAATCGTCCGGCCGTAACTTTCATCCGAATCCTCTTGCACGCGCTTCGTTTCAAGGAAATCGAAATCCGATAACGGAGCGAAGTCCGAGACATCGACAAAGTTATTCACGTTCCCTTCGACGTCCGCGACGGTCAGTTGGTCAGGTGCAAACCGCCATTCGTCATCCACCACGAACTTGTACGCATGTTTCCCGCGAGTCAAGTCTGTAATGTACGTAAAGTCGTTGCCACTACGATGCATCGGCTCTTGCTTGCTCCAGCCATTGAACGTCCCGGTGATGTAGACATTCCGTCCGCCATGCTCCCACCGGAAGACCATGGGAACGACGTCGCTTTTCGGGACGACCTTTTCGTCCTCTGGAGGGTCGTTGAGCTGGTGAGATGAATTCGAGCCAGAGGACAGCATGGCACTCGAGCTAGCTGGCTGATCCACGTCCATGGCCTCGCCCTGGAACGGAGGCGCTGCAGGCGTGTCCATATCCGAGTCTGCTTTGCTAGACGCTCGGCGGCTTACACTGCCGTATTGCGGATGGTGTTGCAGAGCATAGCCTTGGGGATTCGTCCCGAGCTCAGCTTGGTTCGCGTCCTGCTCTTTGCTCGATGTACTTCCCATGCTCCTTGTATAGTCGAGGGAGGAAGAGGATAGAAGAAAAGGGTAGGAAACAAAAGACAAGCAACGAAACTTTGTAATGAAGGGAGAAAAAGTAGATGCGAAGCAACAGACAACGAGGGATGGACGATGGAAGAGGAGAGTACCTCTTCGGATTCTTTGTGTGTCGTCGAAGAGTTGTGATGTCGATACTATTGATAGACAATGTATCGAAAATAGAAGGCGTCTCAGAAAACTGAAGTATATTCGACCTATAATCTAGCTATAAATCCGGATCGATCTCTTCTCCGGCAGGTGCACCAAAGGAAAAGGTAGCTGGCTGCAGAAGACGCTGTGCTTGTTCCGCTGCTTTCTGTTGCACGATCTCTTCTTCATCCGGATCTGCGCCGTCATGGAGTAACATGAACGGATTTGCCGGTTTTGAATTCTGCGGTTTCGACCGCGGAGGTGGAGCTGTGGCATCCTTGGGTGCTTGCATCGTTGACATGAAGCCGACAAAGTCCGAAGAAGGCTCTTGCACGACTTGTTGCTTGGGTGCTTGTCTAGTTTATAGGTTAATTATAGGATAGACAACCTATAGGTACAAAGTGTACAATTGAAACGTCGGCGCGGCGATGTGGACGGCCGGAGCCGATGGCTCCTTTGGCCGGCGCTTCGATGCCATCCTTTCGTCAAACTTGCGATATTCCTCTGCCATGGCCGATTGTTTCTTTGGTGCCTTGGACGCTACTTTCTTCGCTCTTTTGCCTCCTCTCTCTCTATTCACCAGTCAATATGAGCGTGTCATGCCGAGTATACGCCATACGTCTTTTTCTGTAGTGTCTTCCGGATAGCATGTCCAGCCTCTTGTCCATTTACTTTCTTGCTCTTGTGCTTATCTACTCTCGTTCTATTAGTCGCTCATACGAGTACCTCATCCCAGTGTGCTCCCATACTTTTCGCCATTTTTGTCCCGTCGTACGTTCTTGACTTAAAGTTTGTATACGAACAAGTACCCTCCGAACGCAAAAGCATCATGGCCGACCAGAGTATCTCGCTCATGGATGGCACCTACTTTGTCGGTCGAAAAGACATTCTTGACTGGATCAATCATACGTGCAAGACGAATCTTTCGAAAGTCGAACAGACGTGCACTGGTGCGATCGCCTGTCAGCTCCTAGATAGTCTCTACCCAGGTCGCGTCCCCATGTCCAAAGTCGATTGGGGTGCGAATAAAGACTACGAGTACATTCAGAACTACAAGATCTTACAGAAATGCTTTACCAACTTAAAGATTGATAAACACATTGAAGTCGATCGACTTGTGCGTGGCAAGTATCAAGATAACTTTGAATTCATGCAATGGTTCAAAGCATTCTATGACCGGAATGCGACCAACCAGCCTTACGACGCGATTGGTCAGAGGGAGAAAGGTAAAGGCGGTCACCAGTATACGCTCAAGCATGGTTCCGGTGGCGCACCAGCGGCCAATGCGTCGCCACCGACCAAGCGTCGCTCCGGCGCAGCCGTAGGGGCGACCAGGGCGGCAAAGCCGCCCGCAGCTCCTTCCACCGCCGGCGCCGCTGGCAGTGGCCCCCAACCGAAGGCTGGGGCCGTGCGTCGTACCACGTCCGCCGCATCCAACCCGGCTCCTGCGCCTGCTGCAGCTGCGAATCCGCAGCTAGAACAGGATCTCGAGGCAGCCAAAAACGAAAGCGAACGCCTCAAGAGCGAAAACGACGAACTCCACCTTGCTGTAGGTCTACGCAGTTGTATTTCTAGGTTCATATCTAATGCACAAGTAGGTGGAAGGACTGGAAAAGGAACGTGACTTTTACTTTAGCAAGTTGCGCGACATTGAGATTCTGCTCCAGAACTCATCGTCTGGCGAGTCGGATCCGTTGGCGCAAAGTATCTTCCAAATTCTATATGCGACGGACGGTGAGGAAGCGATGGAAGAAGGACAAGAAGGAGACGAGATGTAGTCGAAGGAAACGCTTTCGATGGAAAGAGCGCGAGATAGACCGCATAGGAAATCATAAAAAGAAATAATACAATCCTCCGAGTGAAGAGGTCGTTACCATTCCAATCGTTTCGTTTCGTATGAGTGAAAGCAAAGGACACTACCTTGAGCCGTCGGAGGCGAAAGGCTGCAAGGCTGAAGCCAAGGCCGGTGACGACGAAGAGCTCGTCAAGAGCGTCATCACCTTCTTCTTCAACGACGACGATTTATCCCAGACCTTTGCTCGCTTTGCAGAAGACCACTGCCATGTCTTTGACGTCGAGTCCGATGAAATGAAACTCATGTACACTTTATAACTGTAGTCAATCCATCTACCTCCTGATACTCCATCTAGATACACGCCTCTCTACGAAGAGTTCCAAGCACTCTTTGAAGAGAAACTAGAACGTACATCCTTCTCTTCATCTTCTTCTTCCTAGTCTCATGATCATCTAGAGTACATCCGATCTATCGGATACACATCTCAGGACTTTTTAAATGCCGTCAAGAAAGCTTATCAAGATGATCGAGAGTCTAGTATCGCCTTGTGCTCTGAGATACTTGTCGCGACAGCAGACTTTGATGTCTTTGTCCTCATGATGAAACAGACAAAGGAAGCTTTGGGAGACTCCAAGAGTATGTAGATAAGGATGGGGATGAATACGGGACTAGTTATAGCTTCTTGCAGCTGCTGTCTTCTTACGTAGTCGATCGACGAGGGAAGGAAGAGGATTCGAGCTCTTTAGTCGTGTCTTCTTACTAGATGCTGTTGACCACGTGACGGACGACTCCGTTTGTACTTCAGTTGTCTCTGGACCTTTGGTACGTCGGAGGAACTTGTTCAGACGATAGCCTGGGTCCCTCTGTCGAGAACGCTCAGCTGCTACACGCTGTTGACGTTGCTTGTTCCTCTTCATACGATTCCACAAATTCACAGTAGAAGACACTTCTTTCGGTGCCTCTTGTCCTTCCGACCGCTCTTGGTTCGATACAGGAGGCAGAGATGCTTCCGCTATCGAATAGCTATACGCCTCCATGACGGATGCTTCTGGAACAACTAGTTCCGAAGTGTCCAGTTGTACAGGGATATCCGGATTTTCCCATCCATCCGCAAGTTCTGGAGGCAAGTCCATCCATTCGTTCATATCCACTTCCTCAAACTCATCCACAGGTCCTTGGTTCCCGTTCAAAAGCGTCGCGAAAGCAATGGCGTTGGCAAACTTCCGTCGGATCGCATGACCGCGATACGCAGACTGAAGTACCTTAGCCGATACCATCCGCTCGCTCTCGATCTGAGCTTCCAATGCCATCTGAGCTCGCCATGCCACAAATTGTCGCCATGATAGCTGGATGATCTCGGCTGCTACGTTCGGTAGCTCGATATATGCACTCCATCTATTCCAAGCTCTTCGTAGTCTCGACATGCACTGGATACGATAGACAGCCATCGCGAGATGTGTATATTGCTGCCGACGTAGCTGTACCCAGCCTCCAAACTGCCTGGACAGCTCATCCTCGACTGCCATGTTGAAACATTCAAACGACCTAGCCTTTGCCGTCTCCTGTTCGCGTATTACTCGTGCAATAAGCTGCTCTTCCATCTCCATGCGTTCTCTTTCGTAAGCTTCTTGTCTCGTAAGCTTTCGAATGTTACTACCTAGCTCATCCTCCTCGCTCATTCGTCTCCTCTCGCTAGCACGACGCTCTTCCTCTTTAAGTGCCTTAAGCTGTGCCATTATCTGCCGCTGCTGTCGTTCTTCAGACCGCATCAGCATGTTCTCTTTCCGCTCTTGGTTCGCTTCATATACTCTTCTCTCTGCTTCCTTTGTGTCTATTGCCTCTTGCCTCTTCCTTAGCTCTGTCATGACTTTGAAGAACGATACTCGCATCGCATTCTTTTCCAGTGCAAGACGCTGCTGTCGAGCATGGAAAGCTTGTTGCTCTAAAAATCTTCTCGTGAATAGCTCCTCCTCTATCATTCGAGCACTCTCTTCTCTCTCTAGCTGCAGTCGCTGCCGGTGTATTACGTTCCAAGACATCGACATTGTCTCCTCCTCTTCCATCCACTTCCTCTCTTGTTCACATAACACATACTCTCTTCTAGCTACCACTAACACTTCCTCCATATGCATCTGTATTCGTTCTCTTTCTTCCTCTCGACGCTCTCGCTCTCGATCCATTTCTTTCTCCTGTTCCTGCCACAACATCTCAATTTCCACTAACGCTGCGTCCCATTTGCTCTTGTCCTGCCGCATCTGCATCTCATACTCCTCTCTCGCTTCCTCCTGATGCCTGGTATCAATTACTACAGCCTCTGTCTGCTGTATAAACCACTCTTGCATGCTATCGCCCTCTATTGACTCCACCTCGGATGTGGTAACTTGGACTACATCCTCCTTTTCTACTTTTGTAGCAACTGCCACCTCTTCCTCTACTACTGGTTGTATGGCTGGGAAAATAGAGGCTCCTAGTGTCTCTACAACAGGGGGTACTAGATCGACACTGGACTCTTCTACAGCTACGCACGGTAGAGTCGATACCATAGTCTCCATAGGAACATCCACAGGTATGGAAACCTCGTTCAACACGACTCTAGCTTCATCTACTTCCTCTTGAATCTTATTAAACACTAGTTCTTCATTCTCTCTCATGCCTTGCATCAACAACTTCCACGTCTCACTCTCTTCCCAACCTCCATCGATCGCCACATCCTTCCACATTTCCATCAAATCCATCCGTTCATACGATTCCTCCTCCTCTGACCATTCGACCTCGACATCTCTCAACTCTCGCTCCAATTGTGCCTCCAACGTTTCTCTCTCCATCACGACATACACATAATCGACATGATACATGTAGATATATATATAAATAGTTTTCTTCTACCTAACAAAAGAAAAAACAAAAGAAAAGAAAATGAGGTTCAAGTCCCATTGGCTGGATGCCATGCATTCTTTTCTTTCATTTCGGAAGATCGAGCGACGTAAGGCCTAGGTCGCAGCTACCCCATAGACTCTACAAGTGCTTACATCTCCCACTCGTCAGTAGAAAACACTCTACTCGTCGTCTTCTTCCTCTCCACCGGCAGCAGCACGCTGAGCAGCACGGCGACGAGCGACACGTCCCTATTGCATGATCATTATAAGTATATGTAGACTTGGTGGTAGCTAGCAATATGAAAAACATACAGGACGGCCTTGGCCGTACGGCGAAGTGGTGGCAAAGTCAATGTGCTTCTCCGAGTCGAGACGCACCATGAAGCTCGGGATGTTGACGAGCTGCTTGCCGACGCGAATGTGGCGCTGGTAGATGAGCACACGGGCGTGGTGGACGGACTTGGCGAGACCCTGCTTGAAGACCTTGGTCTGGAGACGACGCTCAAGGAGCTTCTGGACGTTGAGACGAAGCACAAAGTCGAGCTCCTTTTCGTCGTCGGCGAGGAGTCCGAGGCGCTGGAGACGACGCATAAGCGCCGATCCCTCAAAGAGACGCTTGGGGTCACGCGGCTCGAGCGTCATGAGCTCCCGAGCAGCCTTACGGAGCTTGGAGAGCATGTACTGGACACGCCAGATCTCACGCTTGCAGCGGAGACCATACTCGCCCAAAAGCTTGAGCTCCTGGTCAAGACGCTCCTTTTCGAACGGACGCGCGGGCGTTCGGTAGGTCTTGCGGTAGTTTCGGTGGCGACTGCACTTGGGCATCCTTCCTGGCACTTGAGTTTTTGCTACTTTGGGTATGGCATGACGAGGGGCGTGAACCAGTCAAAGTTTCAGCCAATTATATAGCATAAAATAACATTTCTGCCAATCACAAACCATACACACGTTCGTGGAGCTCATTTATCGACTGAAGGATGGATAAAGGGAAGGAAGCGTACGAGAAGGTGAAGAATATCAAGATGCCGCAGGGCAAAGGCCCGGGCACAGCATTGCTCAAGTTGGCTGTGGGCGCCGGAGCCCTTGGTTTCACGGCCTACCACTCCATCTATAATGTTGCGCCAGGACACCGTGCTGTCGTCTACAGCCGGATGTCCGGCGTCGGACAGACCGTGATGGAGCAAGGAACGCACTTTTTGCTGCCGTGGCTCCAACGCCCGATCATCTTTGACGTGCGTACCCGACCGCGCACGTATGCGTCTTTGACTGGTACGAAAGATCTCCAGATGATCAACATCTCGATCCGTGTGCTCTCGCGTCCCGACCGCAATCGCCTCCAGTGGATCTACACGTACCTCGGCCTTGGTACGTCTTCGGATGGACTAGTAAACACCAGGCATTTCTTATTCTTACACCATGCGTAGACTACGATGACAAGGTCCTGCCGTCCATTGTGAACGAAGTGACCAAGCAGATCGTCGCGCAGTTCACGGCCGCGGAACTTATCTTCCAGCGAGAGCACGTGAGCCGACTCATCGCGCACACGCTGGTACATTCTCCTTGCACCTCGTACCATCACTCATGACCCACATTCTGAATGGCATTGTATAGAAACAACGTGGTGACCGCTTTGCGATCCTCTTGGAAGATGTTTCTATCATCCACTTGACGTTCGGCAAGGAGTACACGGCCGCGATTGAAGCCAAGCAGGTTGCCCAGCAGGACGCCGAGCGTGCTCGCTTCATCGTCGAACGCGCCTTGCAGGAGAAGAAGAGTACGGTAATTCGTGCCGAAGGTGTGGCTAAATCTGCAGAATTAGTCGGTGAAGCCATTAAGAAGAACCCTGCGTTCGTCCAATTGCGTCGTCTCGATGCCGCCAAGGACATTGCTTCGACGATTTCGCACTCGGCCAATCGCGTCTACTTGAACTCGGACTCGCTCTTGCTCAATCTCTTGCATGACTCACCGACCGAATACAAATGAGTAGACAAGCACGTGGAAACAAAAACCAACGCGTTGACCATTTAAAACCGTGCTTTTAGTCTTGTTTCGTTCCACTTGCCTTTTGTATACTTGACTGGAAGTTTGTATACGCGTAACGAATGGAAGCAGAGGAAAATCGAAAACATGTCGTGGAATACGAGCGGAGAGAGTGGATCGTGGCAGTCCGATGATCGATGGCAGGACTACCCTGCGCCGTCAGACTACTCGTCCAGTGGAAGCAGCATGGACAGCTACCCTGCCTTGCCCAGTATTCCGTCTGGGACCATCGACGTCGGCAGTATTGCTCCCGTCTTTGGTGTCTCCGGACTCGACGAAGATGGCGTCGATTACCTCGACTATGATAAAGCTGGTCGTCCCATCATGGAACAGATGAGCGGTACTTGTGGCACTGCTTACTTTACTGGTATCGTCGGTGGTGGCTTGTTAGGTGCCGCCCAGGGCTTCCGTCGTGCCCCATCGGCCAAATTCCGCATTCGTCTCAATGCTATCATGAATGGTGCTGCATTGCGTGGATCCAAGTCTGGCAATGCATTCGGATGTCTAGGTAGCATTCGCCTCTAGCTTTTTTGTATTCTTCGAAAACTTATTTATATATGCATTAGCCATGATCTACAAGGGACTCGAATACGTCGTGGACTCGACTGACCTCGACCACTACGCTCGCTTCGACCAGATCACGCCGATCGTCGCTGCTTCGGCCACCGGCGTCTTTTATAAATCCACCGGTAGGCATTTTACCACTTTTGATACAATGTCCAAATACTCATCCAAAAATGGTAGCTGGACCTCGCGCCATGATCCTCGCCGGTGCCCTCGGAGCTGGTCTCATGACAGCAATGCAGTTCGGTGTCAAACCCTTCTACCCGCGTCTATAGACCTATTGCAGTTTTGTCCGAACCGGCGAACGCCACTAGCGAGTGGAGGAAGCTGTATGTTAGAGAATAAAGACTCTTTTCTTTCTTTTCTTTTGTATTCTTTTTTTGTTTTTATTCTTTCTTTTCTTAAATCCGTCGTAGGAATTGCTCCAATTGCGTACGTAGCTCTAGCGAATCACTATGTGTACTATGCGTCTCTAGAGCCTTGGTTACCTTGTTATAAGCGTCATGGAAATCACCGACCTTGTACGCCAGCAACGCTACAATAAACAACATTAAGATTTGAAAGAATAAATAAAAGTTATCAATATACCTCGATTGTAGTTTGGTTCGAACAGATAGTCTGCCAAGGACTCGGCCAGACGAAAGTTGGCTTTCGACTGGTCCAAGTTCCCTTTCCTTAGTTCCAGCACGCCGAGGTTATTGTACGCCTCCGCGTGATTCGAGTCCACTGCCACGGACACTTTGAGTGCCTGGAAAGCTAGACCCAAGTCTCCTAATCCGATCGCGACGTGACCTAGATTGTACCAGACGTCTGCGAGGCAGTCGTCTCCAGCGAGTGTCAGTGCCCGGTCAAAGCACGAGAGCGTCAGGTCGTACTGACCAGCGTGATAGCAACACAAGGCGAGGTTCGTCCACAGCTCTGGCGTCGCGACGCCCATCTGGAGCAGACGACGGTAGTACCGTAGCGCCACCTCTGGCTGGTCCGAGTAGAAGAAGTTAGCAGCTAAGCAAGCCATGGCTTCCACATGAGCTGCATCTAGCTCAAGCACTAGCTTATACAGCTCAGTACTCTTGTCCAAGGCGTTAAGCTGATCATGGACACGAGCTATCGCAACGAGGATGTGCGTCTCGTCAGGGAACTTGTCCCTCGCACTCGCGTATCGATCTAGCGCTGTATTCGGTTGGTCTAGACGCATGTACACCTTACCGAGCTCCAAGTATGAGATGACCATCGGCTGCGATCGGATGGCAGACTCGAATTGTTTCTCGGCATCTCGGAGCAAACCGAGCTGGTAGTAGCACTTGCCCAGCCTCGCTTTCCACCACCAGTCCTGATACTCTGCCACAGTAGTCGCTGCTGCCGCGAGCTCCAGCGCCTTCCGAGCGTTATGTTCATGATACAATAGGTAGTCCACGAGCGTCTTGGCTAGAGCTGGACGAGCCGCATAGCGCTTCAAGTCCAGTCGGTTCACGTCGATGAAGACGCTGCTGTCTCCAGACTGCATCGACGCAGTCCCGAGACGCACTTGACGTCCTAATGTCGTCGCTGGACGACTAGTCCCGGGACGTGTACCTTGGAGAGCTCTATCGAGCGACAACGAGTTGGAGTTCGTGCCTGGACGAGAGCCTGTGCCAGGTCTCGCGAAACCACTTACAGGACGTCCAGAGGACGTCATTGGACGGTAACTAGGACCTGTACCTCCCGACGACGTGTCACATCGGGAGTTTGGACGGTTGAGAGAGGTGCCAGGACGAGGCAAAGACGCCATGACGTTGTCATCTAGCAAGAGATCTGCTGCTCCGTCTTCTTCTAGCTCCGAGTCATCGATGTACGCTTGTTGGGTAAGCGCCTTGGCTTTGGTAACCCACGCAGCCTACGTCTTACAGTGTTCATGACTATGTCGAAGAAAGAGAGTGGGAGGAAGAGAACCTGGTCGTATGGATTCTGAGCAAGAATGTCCGAGCACAGGTCAATGCAGTCAGAGAAGCGACGCTGTCGACACCGTAGGAGAGCCATGTAGAACGGATCGACTTGGTCCTTGGTGGCCATGATGATGCAAAGCGAGTGGAGAGATGATGAAACGAATAGACGCAACGTATGGTCATAAATAGATACGAAAGGGCTTTGCTAGTCGATATGGACGATAGGCGTGTGCTCTCATGGGACTAGTGCATGAATGTGTGCTGTAGATACGCTTGGACGATGGGGTGGTTATAGGTTACCAACCGAAAGAAACAGGTTTCCACATGTGGCAGATAGAAAGTATATTGGAGTCAAGAGGTCTGTAGCTGCTGGTCGACGGCGCGTAGCTGCGTCCGGAGGTCTGTGAGCGCGGCTTTGATGGCGTCCGACTTGGCCTTGTCTCGCTCGCCAAAGCTCAGGACGAGCTGCGTGCT
>JAADVB010000214.1:0-32423 GCA_023334545.1 Salisapilia sapeloensis | reverse complement strand
TCTATTTTAACAAGAATGCTCGTACGTCGGAGCTGCATCACGAGGACGACCGTGGAAGTGCGTGGCGTCAGTTCCGCTTCCGCATGGCGAATTTGCAAAAGAACCCGATCAACCAGTCTCGTCAGTTCGACGCTTTGTTCGAGAAGGACGAGAACAAGGCTGTTCGCCGATAAGCGTGGAGATGTAGAGGATGTATAGATACGAAAATGTTTGGAGGACGAAAGAGAGGACGCTCGTTATAGGAACGAAAGAATCAATGTATAGAAACGTTTAGATTTGAAATCTATTGTTGCGTTTGTTATGCTGAAATTTGGTTGTAAAAGGCTAGTAGAAACCCTTCTCTAGTCTATATTTCCATGTTGAGAAGAGAGAGTAGTCTTTGGCAACGAACTGTAGATTCGGATCCTCCTGCCGACAAATACTTGATTTCAGTATGCATAGTAGTGCTGTAGCAGAGTATATTCGTTTTTTGTGCTTTATATATTTATTAAGAAAGCCAATTTTCAGCAATCCTCGATAGTATAGTGGCTAGTATACCCGCCTGTCACGCGGGTGACCCGGGTTCAATTCCCGGTCGGGGAGCTTATTTTTTCACCACCTTTGAGGACGGCTTTTGCATATTTTATGGATACGACAGACAAGGTGGATGACTCACTTGCATGCGTCAGGATGGAGACGAGAATAAGATAGCCAAGATATTGTCAAATGCAATGGTTAAGTGTATTATAAGCTGTTGGTAGGAGCCACAATGAACGCCAAAATCAAAGATACCCTGGGGCCAACGGCATGCTTAAAGCTATCCACCAATATTTATACGTATGCCTCGTGTTCGGACACAGACGCTTGGCACTCACCCACTCAAGCGGTTTCTGGGAAGGATAGCTCAAGGCGATTTCCAGCACATCTCTGGCGTGCCCGTTAGCAATATAGCTCAATTGCATGAAAATATATTCGAATAGAAATACTTGGACTAGTGTCAATGCACAAGCTGTAAGATATAGTGTAAATACGCAGGCCTAAAGCCAAACTACATCCCTTTATCCATGTGAAGCAGAAGTATCTTTGTCTACGTCACATGCGATTCCGTGACTATTAGATCGCGTATCTTGTGCATACTGAAGGCGAGATAAAACGCGATCTTTGCAGTTTAACGCATGGAAAGATAGAAACTTCCGAGGTTTCCATACAATCTATGGTTCAGACAAGCGCGAGTTGCGAGCGACTATGCCCATATATGGCCGCCTCTATTACTCAAACGAGTAAAGAAGGAACGATGCCTTTAAAAAAGTAAGCTTTATGGTAGATTACCATCTTTGTCGGTTGGTAAAGCTCGAAGCGTTCTGGATGATCAGACGACTCATCTTACAGACATGCCGATCTGACACAGACGAACGATCAGAATGGATTTAGAACGATCATGAAACAATCCACACACACTCTACTAGCACGACGAATGGCGTTAGCATGATGTCACCGCTCTTTAAACTTCGATACTGGCGACTACATCCAGCAACAAAATATAAAGAGTACAGACAACGGCTCGTCTAGCACTAGGCTGTCGACGTGGGCGAGTGCATTTTGTCCACGTCTTCACACCCTCATGCCTTGCTCCAGTCTAGCACGCACGCCAGGACGCAGCAAGTAATATGTAGAAGTGGCAATCGATCATTTCTTATCAGATCGGATCGAAAGATGTCGGACGTATACGTGACTGTTTTACGTCTATCAAGTTCCTCTAGCTAGATACTTTTACTAAGCGTTTAGTACTGCGTAAAGGTCTCCTTCCTATGAATAAAGTTTTCAGGATACAAGTATAGACTTATCCGTGTCTACTAAAGTATTAAAAGACCTTACTCTGCCTGTTGCGCTGATGACTCTATAGTCGACATAGAATACATATTCGTGTATATTTTGCTTCTATCTCTTGCTACCCTCCCACATGCTAGCTCCACTAGTCCATGACCTCTGCCAATACAGTCTAAACGTCACAGACATCTTCATGAATGCGAAAGGAACGAAGGCATTGTGGTTGAATTAGCGAGTACCCATTACAAGATCTGTGCTTTTCATTGAAGATTAGTCTACCGCCACCTTCTTACTAAATCAGCCAACTCGGATCCGATCAGGAACAGAGCAATTGACTTGTTGAAGTGGTCTCGATTGACGCTTCGGTCGTCCGTCTCAAGCGAGTGACCAATCAGTCAAACAAGGTTGCCTTCTCTACCTCTACCGACGCTAGTAACTGATACCTTCCAACGGCGACAGTATCTATCGACAACCAAAGCACCTAAAGAATAAAAGCACAAGCAGAATGGGGAGAACCTTACAACGAGGGCAAAGGCGATACTGACGAACTGGACAGCTGGTGATCTTCAGCTGGCGCCCAGCTCACCGGAGTGTCCGTTCTCAGTAGTAGATGGTAACTCTGCGCGATCCCACACGGGTGCAGTAGAGATAGGCGCATGCATGATCGATGTCCGATCTCACTAGCCTGGAGTGCGGTCAGTGCCATCCTCCAGAGTCACACATCTTCCAAGCACGCATCTATAGCCGGGAGTGCTTCATCTTCCACGAGGGAAAGATGTCGCTACTCTTGCTCTACTTGCAGTTTCCTAACACGAACAATTTTCCTTCCGGATCACCGGAACCTCGGACACCTCGAGCTCTCATTTTCCAATCAGCCTCCAACTCCACACGCTTGATTGTAGCACCATGGTAGACCCCAAGCACGACGTCGATAGCGACTATCAGCACGTCAGCACGCCCACGACCCAGACGGAGTATGCTACCAAGGCTGACGTGAGCCCTTTCGCGTCCGAAGCATCTAGTCCCGGCGAGTACTTCCGCACGCGGATCTCGACGCTCAAGCCGCCGATGACCAAGGTGCAAAACCCGATCAAGCTGCTGGGACTCCTCAACAAGCAGCAGTGGATGTTCTTCCTCGTCGCCTTTGCAGGCTGGACGTGGGACGGATTCGACTTCTTCACGGTTTCCATGACCGTGTCCGACCTCGCGAAAGACTTTGGACGCAGCAACACGGACATCACGTGGGGTATCTCACTCGTACTCATGCTCCGATCTGTCGGATCTATCACGTTCGGCCTTGCGTCCGATCGATGGGGACGCAAGTGGCCGTTCGTCGTGAACAACATCCTCTTCATCGTCCTGGAGCTGCTCACGGGCTTCTGCACCACCTACGAGCAGTTCCTCGCCATCCGCGCGCTCTTCGGTATTGCCATGGGCGGACTCTACGGTAACGCCGCTGCTACCGCCCTCGAGGACTGCCCACCTGCCGCGCGTGGTCTCCTCTCCGGTATCTTCCAGCAAGGGTATCCGTTCGGGTACCTCCTCGCTGTCATTTTCGCCAGAGCGCTCGTGAATACGACGTCCCACGGCTGGAGACCTCTCTACTGGTTCGGCGCCTGCCCTCCCATCCTCATCATCATCTTCCGTCTTTGCCTACCAGAGACCAAGGTCTATCAGCAGCGCCAGCGCGTCATGGCCTCGAGCGAAAACGTCGGCAAAGCGTTCTGGGAAGAAGGCAAAGTCGTCATGCGTCGCCACTGGCTCCTGCTCATGTACATGGTGATCCTCATGGGTGCCGTCAGCTTCATGAGCCACGGGTCCCAGGACCTATACCCGACGATGCTCGAGAACCAGCTCCAATTCACTCCGGACCAAGTGACCGTGACGCAGGTGATCGCCAACCTGGGTGCCATTACAGGTGGCGCCGTCGTGGGCTACTACTCGCAGGTCTTCGGTCGTCGTCTCAGTATCATTACCATGTGCATCTTGGGCGCGGCACTGCTCTACCCGTACGGCTACATCAAGAACGATGGCGTGGTGGCAGTCAGTTTCTTCGAGCAGTTCGCTGTACAAGGCGCGCTGGGCGTCATCCCAATCCACCTCATGGAGCTCTCGCCACCGTCCTACAGCACCTTTATCGTCGGCACGTCCTACCAGCTTGGTACTCTGATCGCTTCGGCCTCGTCTACCATCGAATCAAGTCTTGGCGAGAGCTTCCCACTGCCGCCAAAGGATGGAGTGGATCGCTTCGAGTACGGCAACGTCATCTGCATCTTCATGGCCATCGTCTTCGCCACAGTCTCGCTCTTGATGTTAATCGGCCCGGAGAACCGTGGCAAGGAGTTTGACGTGGCTCATGACGACGATGTGGAGCAAGCGATGCACCTCGGACATGGTGACATCGACCGTATCCTACGAGACTCAGAGAAGGGTGAAGGCAGGAAGACTCCGACTGGTTATGCGTAAAACTACTCGTTCTCATTTAGGGGCATTCGCTTCCCATGCGTATACCTTTCAATCAAAAGTGTTTTCAATTAAACTTGTATTTCGCTCTTATCTTCTCATTATCTTTTACTTATCTAGTTCCTCTTGTGTCTAGTAGACTGCATAGCGGACTGGATACATCCTTCAAAGCATCTAGAGCTAGAGCTAGATAGGAGTTTCGTTTGAGTGCTTCCATCCTATCAAAAAACAAGATGTACATTCTCAAGAGATGCACATTCTAACCGACGTTCATGATAGTAGATACATTTCGAATACGTTCATGAACGATAAACGAATGGTATTTCATTCGTATCATTGCTAGAGATATTACAATGAAAGCACTTGACTACTGACACCCATCGTGGTAATCTAGTAACCGATAATTCGACCACGAAGAGATTACTCTTGTATAATAGATCGATAGTAGATAGACATGCAAGTCATTCTCTTTCAACCACAGTTACGTATATGTTATTAAAGACATAGTCTCAATAATTAATATATCCTTCACTTCAGTAACATATATGCTAATCCTTGAACTTTCTAGGACAGAGCACGCGAATTTATCCAATCACCGCGTTTGATGATGGTCTTTTGACCCCTTTTCGAGGCATTCCGACGATCTGCTCCGTCATTTCGGCATTCACCTCAGTACTCATGCTCCAACGCTCTTTGATCCGTTCTCCAGCTCTTTCACGCCCCGGCAATGTTTGGGTTCGGAATGTAGCTACGACGTCCAAAGACCAGCCACAAGCCATCGAAGGCTCTGTACCGGTACACTTGCCCATCATCGATCCAAATGACCATTCCTTCACATGACCATAGTACTACAACCGTCATATAGCAATCGTGGACGAGACAGGTGACCCAGCCCGCTGGCCAAAGAAATTGGAGCAGTCGGACCACATCCTAGCAACCTACGCCCAGGTCCAAATTTCCATGTCATGCGCCGAGTCCCACTTGACGTCTTCCCTAGGTGCTCGAAAGTGTCGAAAAGGAACGAGGTGGTAGTCTACGAACGAGCCATGTGCGTATCACGGCCATGCAATCGTATCCACCCTCTTCCTCCGCCATGAGCAAAACGGCACATGACGTCTTGGTCTTCCCCGATCTCCTTCGCATCCACGACATCCGTCCAGACCAAAGTAGACTTTGCGCTAGACATGACCAAAGCTATAGCTAATGTAAACTAGTCACATCCATCGTACACACTGTCGCGAACGAAAGCAAAAGCATGGAACAGACGCTACAGGACGAGTACGCTTCCTTCCTTCCGACCGACTGCCACGCCACTCACCACTTGTAGAAACCTGGCGTACTCCAACCTAGATACCTCAACCCACTTGCTCATATGTGCACACGCGAATCGCGACTTTCGGTGTGCGTGCCAAGGCCCAAAGCTCCTGTCGTGGCTCCAAGAGACCATCGACCAAGGCCATCGAGACATCCAGTTGTGGGCTTCCAGCCATTATGGAGGCCACCGCCACGCCGGTAACGGTATGTGTTCTCTCCTTCTATACCTTCTTCCAGTATGTAATGGTCTTGAGCAGTGGTAGCGTACCCGAGCGGCGACTGGTTTGGTCTCATCAACTCGAAAGAGGAGGCAGACGCGTTAATAGAAGCTGTCGAGGATCAAGCGCCGCTGCGACTAGCTAGCCACTGGCGAGGTCGAATGGGTTTAGATAAACGAGAGCAAGTAGATGCATTAAAAACGACCGTAGAGGAAGCACTATAAATACATTCGATTAAGAACATGGAAGCGTTGAATGTCCGGCCCGAGTTGATGGACGTCAACCGATTGCCGCGTCGGATCCACGAGCTGTACGACCGTCGGCACCAGGTGGCTCAAGACATGTCTATGAAATGTCTCCGTATCCTCGAAGAGAGACAGATCGCGCAAGTCACGATCCTCGGCTGTGGCTTCATCGGGACTACGATCATCGAGACGCTACTTTTGCACGAGTATCCGCCTTCAAGTCTCAGTATCTCCACCCGGAGCCCGGACAAGCCGTGGCTCGGTCGACCAGATCTGGGCAAACTCGTGCAACGCGTGTCGAACAATAGCGACGTGTGCCGGAGCGCCCACGCCGTGGTACTCTGCGTCCCTCCATCCCAACTGCCGGTCGTCGGGAAGCAAATGCGAAAAACGCTACCACCTACTTCGCTCGTCCTCAGCACTTTATCAGGTACCTCTATCAGGCAACTTGAGCGTACTACCGGCGCCCAGGACGTCCTCGCCCTCAACTAGTCGAGGACGTCCAGCCATCCTGCTCGCGAGCGGACATGTCGCCGTTTTAATGGACCATCGTCTCCTGCCACCACGCGAGATGGAAGGGATATCAGGAGGGTACGAACATACATTGACCAAGTGTAGCGTCGTTCGATTGCAGCATGCGCATCTCTCCCCCTACCGATCGATGCTATAGACGACCACATTTGGCGACTTGCTCCCGACTCCCCACCTTCCAAGAGTACCAATGCAAGCCCAGCACCATCCATACGCTCGCCGACTCCGCGTCGTCACGGCGCCAAAGTCCACCGAAAGACTGCACCAGACGCGGTCACTTAGCGAGCTCTTGCTATTGTCACCGACCAACCGGTCCCAGTCCTCGCGACTCGCCATGGACATCGAAGTCGGCTCGCGCTTCGCCCAGCGCGGCGAAGGCATCGTCGACCTCTTTGGATCCTCCACACCGCTCCCTCAAACCACTGCCAACGCAGAGGAGATGGCACCGACGGCTCGATTCAGTGAGTCTGATAACCAAATGGACGAGGCATCGGACATGCCGCAGGAGGAACCCGAGGCCGAGAGCGAGCCGAGCAACTCGCGAAGCGTCTCCGACGTTGTCGACATGCTGTTCGAAATGCACTCGGCGCTGAAATCGCGCCAGTATGGTCAGCGCACGGCCGCATCGGCACTCGCAGCGTCCAATCTGGTCTCGTCCGTCGCGTTCGCGCCGTCGGATCCGATTCCGCGCGACGAACAGCTTGAGGCCGCGGAGAACACGCGACGGATGCTCGAGTGCGCCGTGTGCCAGGAAGTCTTCACGAATGCGACGGAAGCCTCGTGCTGCGGCCAGATCTTCTGCCGCGACTGCATCGAGCGATGGGTCAACGACCGTGGCTCGTGCCCCATGTGCCGCAACGAGATCACACACACTAAGCTCGTGCCGGCGCGACACGCCCAGCGCATGGCGAACGAAGTCAAGGTCCAGTGCCCTTACTGTTCCGTCGTCATGCGCAAGGCGGCGCTTGATGATCACGTCGGCGCGTGCGACCAAGCTCCACAGGAGCCACCAGCACCCGCTGACGTCGAATTACGCTCGCGCCTGCTAGCGCGGGCTCGACTCAGCCCGCTACGACTCACACAGTTCCTCATGGCACCGGCGCCACCCCAGGCGCTCGTGAGCCAGTGCTACATCCGCACGCGAGGCGGCGGACACTACGAGCTATACACGCAAGACACGCACGTACTGCTGTGCACGGCGGTGCGTCGCCGACAGTACGATATGTCCGTGAGCTTTAGCATTTACGCTGGCGCGTCTCCGGAAGACAGTAACAACGAGAGTGACCTGCAAGTCGCGCGGCTCGAGAAGAACTACATGGGGTCCCAGTACACCTTGTACAACACGACGGACAGTACGCCGACCGAGGCCGGTGCCGTCCAATACGCCGCGACGTTCGGCAAGTCACCACGACAGATGCGTGTCGCGCTCCCGCTCGTGCACGCTCTCGAGGACGTCGACAGCAGCGTCGACGGAGAGCCGAGCTGGGTAGCCGACGCCTGGGCACCAGAGCACAAGGACGACAGTATGCTCGCGCAGGTCGAGCGGCCGGACCCCGCTCGCGCCGTGCACTTGATGAACAAGCCGCCGGTGTGGATCGAGTCGCTGGAGGCGTACTGCCTGGACTTTGGTGGACGTGTCGCCGCGGCGTCCGTCAAGAACTTTTTGCTGTCGCACCCAGACGACATGGACAAGACGCTCATGCTTTTCGGTCGGACACAGGACCGGCAAGTGTACTCGATGGACTATGCGCATCCGTTTTCACCGGCGCAGGCGTTCGCCATTGCGCTTAGCAGCATGGACTCGCACCTCGTCACGTTCGACTAGGAGAGAGACTTCGAGTACTATTAGCATGTGCTTTGCATATTTTACATGAGACCAGTGTGCGTCGTAGAACGGGAGTAGAGATGGAGGATGGGAAATGTACACTACTTTTGCGTGTTAACTAGTCTTGTTGTCTTGGTCGCTCGATCTGCACACGCGTCGGCGCGTGGAACTTGGCTTTCTTGAGCTTGGCTTTCTTGGACTTGCGCCTGGAGCCATCGACCATGTCGCCCACCGACAGCATCGCGCGTTCCTGGTCGCGCCAGCTACGTGCTGGTGGAGGCTGGTCACGGAAACGTTGGACCCACTCGGCCCACGTATTCTCCACGGCGGCGTCGACAAACATTCGCAGAGAGCGCTTGACGGACTCCTCGAGCTTTCCGACCTCTTCGATGGACATGCCGGTGAAGGCCTCCGTCCCGAGCTTACTATCGTCCATGGCGCACAGGATCTCGTCTTTCGCCGCAGCGAGGTCCCTTCGATCGCCCAAGACGTACGGTTCGCCCGCGAGAGGACTCGTGCCGGACACGTCTGCGTGGGACTGCCAGTGCGCCGCTACGTACACCGCGAGGCTGGTGCTGGCGTACACCGTGCGGCGCAAGAGCGTACTGCCGGACTCGAGCCACGGCGCATGCTCCTTGAGGTATTGCCGTTGCTCGATGTCGTGCTTAACCGCTTGTTCCGCGCGCTGCTTGAGCCTCTGCCAGGTCTCGTCCCGATCGGCCTTGCGCATCGCGAGGCCGTACAGGTGTAGCACGAGCTCGTGGAACGATATACACACCATGTGCATCTGCTTTAACGAGTGCTCAAGCTCCTTTGGCTCCTGCGGCGCGGACGTGCACAAGTGGTCGAGGTACCCCCGCATGTGCCACGCCAAGTCCAAGAGCTTGGGCGATGGAGAGATCCGGAGCGTGCCGCTTGGAGGCGCAGTGTAAACGACTTGGAGATAGGAAAAGAGATTATTATTTAGAACCTGTTTATGGACGGCGCGGAGGCCGTGCGAGATGTTCGCGCCGTACGCCGCCTCACTCGGGAGACACGCGTGGAGGTGCGTGAGGAGCCGCGGGAGCCACTGGTTCTCTCCGAGCGTCAATGCCGGCTCGGAACGGATGGAAGGCTTCATTTTCTTCCCGTCTTTTGTCTCGATGAGCGTCTCGACGGAACGTCGGAGCTTGCGAATGGACTTGGATGCAGCTCGGATCGAGTTGTGGGGATGATGCGCATCTAGCGTTGGTACTAATGCATCTACAGATTTAATGCTCGTGACCAGAGCTCGCCATGCATCCCCCGTTCTCCCAGCGCCAATGGCACGATACTCGCTTAGTGTCTGGACCAATTGGTCCATGGCCATCAAAGCGTCTTTATCCAATGTAGCACTATAGGATCGACGTAGATTTTGGCCTACAGCTTCATAGGTAGCTATTTGCTCTTCCTGAGTTCGTACAAGCTTCTCGGCGTGCGTCTGGAGATATCGAGATGCCTCGGTTTCGATCTCGGAGCTCTTCCGCTTGGTCATGTCTGAGTTCGTGTCCGCCAAAGGCCTTTGATTGGGTCATTTACACGATAAAACACTGGTCCTCTATTTTGTACTAAAACCGTCCTAAAGTTTCATTTCGACCCAATCAAGGCACAGCACCTCGCAACACTAAATCGCAAAGAGCCAAAAGGTCGATGGCTCGCTCCAGGTCCAGGTCGCGCTCGGCCTCCCCTGCACCACGCAGTCGCCACAGTCGCAGTCCATCGAGCCCATCTAGGTCACGCTCGCCACCAGCCCGGCGTAATAGCGATGCCAAAGACACTAGCCCCACCGGCCGCTTCCGCCTCCGTGTCGAGAACCTCACTCGGTACCTTGTAAAGCCTTCTTCCTTTCGATATAAAATCCTCATACAAAGAATAGCAATGTGAATGTGGACCACCTCAAGGAAGTCTTTGGTAAGTTCGCGCCGGTGATGCACGTCGCGTGGGCCGAGGCGGCCAGCACCGACCCACCAGCCTCGCGCGCTGCTCTCCTTCACTTTGACACGAAGGAACAGAGCCAAGCGGCCTTGGAGCACATGAACGACGGATGGCTAGATGGTAAAAAGCTACGCGTGCGCGACGCCAAGAATGTCGAGACAAAAGCTGCGAATCAGGCAGCTCCTGCAACCCGAGATCGCAGTCGCAGTCGCCAGCGTTCGCCCGCGCGACGCAACTTTAGACGGTCACCCGTGAACAACCGTCGGAATGTAAACGCGCGCAATAACCGCCGAGCCGCATCGCCATTCCGTCGGCGCCGGCGATCTGCCTCCCGCTCGCGGTCGCGGCCACGTAGCCGGTCCAGAAGCCGGTCGCCAGCCCACCGCGGTCGGCGCCGCAGTCCGTCGCCGTTCCGCCGCCGCCGCAGTCGTAGTCGCAGCTACAGTCGCAGCAATAGTCGCAGTCGGCCGAGAGACAACAATCGCCGTAGCCGCAGCCGTAGCCGTAGCTACAGCAGTCGTAGCCGCAGCTCGAGCCGATCGCGTAGTTAAGCTCGAACACGGTGCTTTTGCTTGGGTTTCCACTGGTCTTTTCATGGTACACGTCTCTTGGACCTACAGCGTTCCAACGTCGTACCAGCTGTGTGTCCAAGTTTCCATTGGTCGTTGCGGGGTACACGTCATGTAAAAGCACCCTGGATCCGAACATGTACCAGCTCTTCCGAGCCGATTTTATCCTATTTTTCTCATGTCCAAGTTCCTGTCGGCGTACAAGCAGGAGATGTCGGCCAAGCTCGACGGAACGCGACCGGGGTATGCCAACCTGAAGCACTTGAACGCCGGAAACATCTCGCCGGACAATAGCGACGAGGACGACCTGGACGAACCAGCCGACCTCGAAGACTTGCTCGCCCAGAACAATACGCAAGGACCGCAAATCGATCCAAGTGCGCTAGTCGACCTCTATCTAGTCTAGATCTACCCGCTCATTCCTCTCTGTAGACATCATCTTCTGCGCTATCTTCTCCTTCTCCGGCTTTGCCCTCCTCGTACGTGTCTCTCGCCAGCGCCCTCTAACCTCCCACTCACCCCTGCCTAGCTCTTCGTCGGCTTCTTGCTCGCGAGCGACTCTCTCTACATTCGCGCCCAGCCGCCGGAAGGCAAATCCAAGTCTTCGCTCGCGCTCAGTGTCTTCCTCGCCGCACTCCTCTACCTCTGTCTCTTTGGCGTCAGCATGATGTACTACCAGCGCGCTCGCCGGGCCCAAAAGGTCTACCAACTCTCGCTCGACATCCACGCAGACTAGACAAGTAGATGTATAACTTAGCTCCTACACGACCATGCAAACATCTAGTTCATTATTCCGCTTATTCCCTCCGTACGTGTCCATGGACGTCCGTGTACACGACCCACCCGAGGCGCTGCGCCTCCGCGAGCGCCATCTCGGCCGCTGCTCTCTTCGCCTTCTTCTTCGACGCGGCCGACACGCTCGCCATCAATCGCCCGTTCATCTCCACCTCAGATGAAAACGTCGGCGAGTGCACGTCCGGCGACGTATCCTCCACCGTCACGTCCACGCACATGCGCTGCTGCTGGTTCAGTTTCCCCAGCAACACCAGCGGATCCACCTGCTGCTCTTCATATGACACCTTTACCACCTCCTCTCGACCTTCCGGGTGCGGCGCCGCTTCCTCCACCACCGCGCCATCACGGTGCGCTTCGTCTTCCGGAAGCAGCTCGCCGCGCGCCGTCCGGTCCGCCCACAGCGCGTCGATCGCGACCTTGGCGGCCTCGTGCTTGGCCATCTTTTTTGACTGCCCCTGCACGCCGTCCGCCAGTACGGCGCCCGTGATACCGTGCAGGATCCGGCAGTCATACAGCGGCCGCTCGCCGTTCTCGGCATTGAACAAACTCCGGACATCGATCTGGAACGGCGCGTGGGCCTGGGCGCCGAAGCGGTTCAGGCGTGCCAACACCTGGGCGTCGTCCTGCCGCGACGGCAACGGCAGCGCGGCCATGCGCGCGGATTTCTCCGCCGCCGCCCGCGCCTCCACCCGCGCGCGTTCCAACTGCAACTGTTCTTGCTTTATTTTATCCTCTTCTGCCTTACGTTCCTGCTCTACTAGTTCCCGCTGCTCCTTCTGTCGGTGAGCTTCCTCCATGTCCGTCAGCTCCTGCTCGAACGCCGCCAAGAGCCGGTTACCAGGGTGGTCCGCAACCGCTTGAACGATCACATCCCGTGCCTCGGCCCACTGCTTTTGCAGCGCCAGACCCTTGGCGAGGGCGTACTGGGCCTTGGCGCATTGTGGGTCTAGTGCCAGCGCTTCGCCGGCATAGTGCCGCGCGGCACCGGCGTCCTGCAGCTTGAGGCCGCAGACGGCGATGTTGCAGCTCAAGACGATGATCTGGTCCGTGACCTCTTGTCGGTCGTCCGGGCGTTGGCGAGTGAGTTTAAGAGCTCGCTTGAAGGCGTTCATGGCAGAGTAGTAGTCGCCCTTTTGGAACTTGTACTTGCCATCGACACGAGCATCAGCGGCTCGAGCTAGTGGTGACTCTGGTTCCTTGGGAGCGACGTCATTTTGTATTTGGTTTATTTGCATGCGAGAGAATTGGTCTGTCAAGAGCTGGTTGTCACCATTGGAACTAGGATTCATGGAACGGAGATTGCTCAGTACTTGCTGGACCTGGCGATCCCATACCCAGTCACTAAAGCTCCGACCAGAGTCGTCTTTGACGAACGAAACTAAGAGCTCTTGGACGGCAGTGATGCCTACAAGAGGCTGGAGGAAACTCTGGGTTTCTGCATCTGTCTTTCGAAGCGCATGACGAAGCAATTGTCGATCTTCCTCTTGCTGCATTTTGATCTCTCGAGTTTGTGTCAAAAGCTTATCAGGATTGTTTCAAACGGGAAGAAGTTGTTGTTGTAAACATGTGTAATATATGTTTTGAACATGTACTGAACACGTTCAAAACGTGTATAGATTGGGACGAACTGCATGTAGCTTGACCAAATGAGCAAAAGGTATGGAAGCTTTTTTATTCTATGTATCGAACTTTTCGTTTCCTTCAACTAATAATACGAAAGTAGCGACAGTTCTTATCAAAATGTTACTTTCGATGACAACCGCTAGCTGTCTCCTGTCATAATCCATCATGATCGTATATATTCACTTCCCGTCTGGGGTCACGTACAACCTAAAAAGGCTGAAGTGAGTATCATGCAAAGCAGAGCTCAACTCCAGACAAGGAATCAGTCGTTAAATAGGTTTATGTTGGTCGTCTACAAAGTTCTCACTAGTTTGGTCAATGTGCAAGTGGCTGTCCTTCCAATATGCATTGAGCTACTACCGGCCTCGACGTTCTGCTTGTAAATCTTTGATGCATTGAGCATACAAAGAGCGTAAAATATCAAGCAGAGTACTCCACAAAGCTCTATCTGCCGTCATGCAAAGCTCTGTTTCTTTACATGCCTTTTCCAGGCTTGAGGTATCTCTACTTGCTAAAGAACTTGATCACTCTGTTGGTGCTTTCTACTCTGCGTCTTTGCATTCACGGTGTCGTGGAATGTCTCGACTACGTCCTCATAGGTGAGCGTTCAGAACGTATAGGACAGTTTGGCTCGTGTCATCTTTGTGGTGCATTTACACATGAGCATTCTTCGATAGGAGGCTTCCGACGCCTTTACCAATACTGCTGCAACAGTTCGTACGACAGAAGTGAGTGTTTGTAAGGGACAAGGACGTCGCTAGTTCGGTATCCGACAGAGAATGGCGTGGACATCCTGTACAAGATTTATGAGTCCTTCTCAACCCAGCGTATCGAAGACGCCACACCACACGACTCAGCAAACACTTGGACGCTACTGTTTACGTTCTCCAAACAGATTTAGAAGATGGGCCCATTAGCCGCCCGCGCCATTGACTGTGGCGTAACTACGTCACCACATCCTTTCAGTTGATGATGTACGCTGGAAATATGTTTGCTAGTGAGTCGGGTAGCCACAGGCAACAACAATGTAGACTTGCGATACAATTGGATAGATCATGCGCGTAGGAGGATGCGTCTCGAATGACCGAGAGCATTCTCCGCTGTGGATGTAAATGAGCACGGGCTCATTAGCTGTCGTGCTCGAGTGTCTGTAGATATCCATCTCCATACGTCTCGCACATGATTTATAGACACGAGCATACACGACGATACTATCTTTTATATACCTGGAAGTGGCGAGAGAGGCCCGATGTAACCTCCTAAAGATAAATCTTTAATAAGAGCAACAATTTCTTTTAGAATACTTGACGCGGTTTACCTCTTCCGAATGGCGTAGTTGCTGTCGAAATTATTCTCTTAGGTCGAATCAAACGGACTGATGACAAAATGATGAGCCATGCCAGCGATAAAGTCTATCTAGCGGGGAAACATGGACCGCTTGGACATGTAAAGCGCAAAGAGCACGCCAAAATTTATCATCAAGAGTTGATCAGGCATTTCCATTGGCAGCAAGCCCTAGAAGTGAAGCAATTTTTTAGAGTCATCGATAAACGGTCTCGACAATGCATGTAGCATCAATAGAACCTTGCATCTCCGATGATATTCTCCTCACATTCACACCGTACGAGCTTTAGCACAGCTAGTGCAAAGGCAGCATAGCTTGCTTGCGTTGATAAGGGTGCTGTTTCACGCTGCATTCTGCGAAACGAGCTCACTTCAAGCAGTCCATGACGCTCCTGTGCCAAGTTTCCACCAATCAAGGATGCGTGGTTAATTATAAATCAGCTTCATCATCGTCCAATATGCTTCCTGGGACACGATCAACCCTTGCTATTTCTCGCTCGATCTGCTCGTATCAATCAGAAACTGGGTTGTCCATTTATGCACAGTACTTGCCAGTAGACATTGCAATTGAACGTTCATCAACTACTGTTTGTCCATTTTGCAGGTCTTATGAAGGATGTCTGAAGCGTTGTAGCTCTGAGTAAGCGACATTGCTCGAATACTTCATCTAATCCGAATAATTGAGCGTGGTAAAGTTGAGGAAATTGCTGGATCAGTTAGTCGAGCTCTAGATTTGCTCTAGACGAGTTTAGATAAGGTAAGAGGCGAGAAGCACGGTCAGGGATATTTATGTTTGAACTAGGTTTGAAGACGTGTAAAAACTCAATCGACCTGAAAGCGTATCATTGTACAAATTCCGTTCTTATACTTTGGTTGTTGCATCAACCTTTCAGCTTATTCTGTGTACTCAGACTAGCTATCTTGAATCTGATCCAGGTGGAACTCGATATAAAAGCCATCGTCAATGATAAGGACCGAATTTTAGACACTATGAGATGTGCTCGCATTCAGCGAAGAGATTGTATTTGACTACTAAGCTGCCTTTCGAGCTGCGTTTATGGTGGAAGTATATATTTTTAATACTTACCAATAAACTCGTTTCTCCTAAGACCGTGTAGTCGCACTAGCTCGTGGCCCAACTAGAAGCTCACGGATAAGCAAACTGCAACGGCCATTCTTCGAAACGGAGCGACAATCATGCAAGCTAGGCCGACTCTCTCAACGCTAGTGGATAGTATAGCTATGCCTGCCTGTGCCATCACTCTTGTTGGTACTACAGCCCCGAACGACGTAAGGGCACTCGACGGAGTAGTATTGCTGAGGTAAAAAGTGCCTCTGGTCAAGACTTGATCCTGCATAGAACAAACGAGTGCATTAATGACGACGCGATATCCAGATCGTATTCGCGACAGCTTTCGAGTTCTCCAGATTTACATAGTAAGCAGCTACCCTTATTATTCACTTATGAGCGGTTGTTGTATGATATGCGTCGCTGACATCATGTACCAGTGCGATCTTTGGTAAATCATGCCCTCACCGCAACTGTTCGGTCGACCTACAACGACTCCATCATGTACTCGTGTGTCTACAGTTGTAGATGGTTTCAGCTGCACGAATATGGTCAGCATTACGGACCGAAGGTCAAATAACATCAGTTCATCTTTCCTATTGGCAATGATGGCGCGGCATCAGTAAGGTGTCAAAACGAAATAGAAAGTAAGAGGCGCTTTAACCAATTAGTATATCTGCTTTGAATGAAGCAGTTAGTCGCAATAGCAAGAGAGCGAGCAGACAAAACTAGTCAGTAGACATTTGTAGACATGGACAAGAACTTCTGATGTCTACGAGTTGTGTGAAGTGCTTTACACATCGCGTATAAGAATCAAGATTGGCCAAATAGCTGAGCTAGTTGTCATATCTAGAGTATAGATGATCAAGCTAGCTACAAAAAGCCTATGTTATACAGACTGCACAGTTGTTTACGAGCGCTGCGATGAGTATTTTAAACAATGACGTTAACATGTCTAAGAAAACGCACGAGCAAATCTGCACGAAGATATCATCACTAGTACACTCTGCATTATTACTGCCGTTGTTCGTTTAGTTGGCGCACGATATGAGAGAAATAAATACACCTCCTTTCACGGACATTTGCAGTTTATCAGATAGTATTGTATGGTTTAGAAGAACCCATATACTCTCTATGGCCAGACTAGAATAAGATTGATACATGTGCTTTCAAAGACAAACAAACAAGTACATCTACATTCTCTAGCTTAAAGGACAGTTTAAAAACAATGCGAGAAATCGTAGTCAGCCCAATACTAGGCGTAACAAATATACGCAAAACGTAAATAAAAATACAAGTTGCTGTTATTGCTTCTTAAACTTTTCAACAAATCAATCTATTTTACAATACAAAAACAAATTTTTCATCTATGCGCAGGTACCACCGTTTACATTTGATCGTGCTTCACATTGCAAGCAAAGAAACATAGTAAACATGCTACTAAAAGCCTATACGATATATATAAAATAAAGTTTCTTTCAAACGAAACAGCAACAATGACTACGGTCTAATAACAACATTAGGGAACTTGTTTTAAAATAAAAACTCTTTTTGATCAATAAAAAATAACAAAGGTTTTTGTCAAAAAACAATTCCTATCGAAGAATTTAAGTAAATAAAAGTGATTTGTTACGGAAATTTTGTTTTGTTTGTAAAATTCTACTAGGTTTAAAATTTGAGAAACAAATAGCATATTTATCAACAAAATAACATGAAAAATTAAAAATGTTTTAAAGTAAAATAAAAGCCTAAAAAAAAGCCTTGAAAGTAGATGCAAACATATAAATGACGTTAAATGTATCTTTGCCATTAAGTTTTTAAGAGATATTAAAAGCTTTATTTTAAATTTATATGTTCTTTAGAATGATTAAATAACCTAGACGATATGAATAATTTTATTGAGGTATAAACATGATATGCCTTTCATCGTAATTGTAAAGTATAACGTTAGTTATTTCAAGTCATAAATGCTAAATTAACAGCTAAAAGCTATTAAAGAACTAAACAAATGCACACTGTTCTAACACTGTTTGTTAGTTTTTGTGATGAATTTAAATATCAAAACAAAAATTAAAAAACCGGTGTACGTTTTGTACTACGTTCACTTGAATTTCTATTTAGTAAAAAACTATATTCGTATGATTATAAGTAATTACATCACAAGAATCAAGATTTAACAACAAGCATTCTGTATTTAAATGCACCTTCATACTTAGTGTGTGCTATTTGTTGCTGCTATTAACATTAGACATAAGCCTAAGAATCTACATATAGTCGTTAGTGTTTAATAGATTAGAATGAGTAGTACACAGATTAAATTATTTACAAATAACAAATGCTATGAATAGAGACATATACATTTGACACAAAATGCGAATTCTATGAAGGTTTGAGTAATTATATAAAAGCAAACAAATAGGGTAGTAATACTTACTTACTAGATGTATTGTCTCAAGTATCCCATTTAAATAGAAAACATTTGCTTCCGTATGTAGGTATAATATAAGTATTACATTAATTTTATAAAACAACACTTCGCTTATTGTAATATAAAACATCCAATGTTATACATTTATCTCATACTAAGCGTTTTGTATAAAATTAATATACTTGTAAAAATTTACATTAAACAAATATATTGTGAAGCGTTTACACTATTTGTAAAATGGAGTTTTTTAGATATAGCAAAATTTTTGCGAATATAAAAACAAGTGTTTTTCTGCATTTAGAAAACAATCGTGATATATGTTGTTAAAATAATCGTAATTTACTATTTATGAAGACCAATGTAAATGTACTGGGTATAATATTACATATCAAAGGCAATTTGTTTATATGTGCTTCTACATGTACACTTTTATCAAAAACATTTTGTTAAATTTATATATTTACTGAATGTTTAATATACTAGCTAATTTGTGTTTAATTTTTTGTGTATATTTACAATTTTGTCAGTACTCATTGTTATAAAAAAGTTATTGCTATTTAATAGTTATTTTCTGTTTATTATATCTGTCTTTACTGTTTGCTATGGGTGTTTGCTGCGTGCAATGCATGACACTTTATGGGTATGTTTTCCCTATATGCAAGATCAACCTTAGCTGAAATTATATAATATTTGTTTACTAAAATTAATTATTACTACGAATACAAAATTGACGCTATGTTTGTTCTTGTTTTAACTATAGAAGTTCTTTAGACTCTTTATATTTTTATAGAAAGTAATTTTGATGATATAATATAGACAACGTTTAAACAAAATACGCAAATAAATTTAGGTTTGTAGTACGTGTAGACTGTATAAAAAGCTCCTTTTTTTACAAATAACTATTTGAATTTCTTTATTATTCGTTTTTATATTCTGTTATTTACCGGCATTTCTGCAATGCTTGTAGTTTTGGTTTGCAATTAAAGTAGTGCTACAAAGGACTAAAATGTGTCTATTATAAAATAATGAAATCCACACAAAAATAAGAAATTATGCTTATTATACGAAAGTGTTATAAACGCACTTTATAGTTATGCAATGCATATATAAAAATTATTTGTAAATGAATTTTTGTTTTACATGATCTTGTATTAGATCTTTATTTCGCTAGCTTCAAACGTGTTTTTTTAACATAATAGCGTCAACACCAATTGTGGACAATTGTAAAGTTATTTCAATTTATTAATGGTGTATCATTAGCATTGTTTTAGATTTATTTCTTTGCAGAATAAATACTTGCAGTTTAATTGTTTGTAGGAAACGTCAGTTTTATATGCAAAGATCGTTACACTTTTAGTTTGAAACAAAAATTTTTTTAAAAGTATACCTACTTTTTTTGTTGTAACTTTGTTACTCGTTGTATAAAATTGAATAGTTTAGTAACTAGGGTCTATTCACTTCGTGAGTAGACATAACAAAGTGTTCTCGTATAAAGAATTGTACTATATTAGCTTCTTATAAAATATATCTCTGTTGAGAGTACACATCAGTAATCAAACAACTTAGACGACATTGCTGAGAAAATGACAAAGTGCATTTGAATTGATGTCCACAAATGTCAAATTATTTGACGTACGGAATTTTATTCTAAGTACATACCATTTATGCAAACGCAAAGGGTATTTTATTTTGCTTGGTGCTTATATTGCCTTAAGATGAACAGCAGCATAAAAGAAATATCATATTGCTGAATAAGCTATTGGGTCTAACAATATTTTCTTTGAAAGATGATCTTGATATCAACGATACAGTTTACACGAGATACAGCTGAGAACGTTGCTGTTACGGAGTTGTTTTGGTTGGAACCTAGAAGCAGACGCTTGACTCGACCTTTTGAGCTGAATGTAGTTCTATACGCAGATAGATTTTGAAACAAGACGTTGGTCTGTACAGCAGAGTATGGCTACGATCAAATATGGCCAATAGTTTATGCGTAAACGTTTGCGGGAATCTGACAGTATATAAAAGAATAGTATCGCAGGGTGCTCTTGTATGCAAGAAATAGAATGCTTTGTGTACTTCTGCCAGCATCGATCTGGTGCAGGTATTGTGGCGATTCAAACATTGAGTTGGTTATCATTGATTGCCGCTTTGCTAGAAACTAGGAGCAAACTGAAATTTGAGTTGAATTGAAAGAGATGTGCATTGACCTCAAGTGGCTTATCATTGCCAAGGTACTACTCAGCAAACGCTAATTGTGCACCAGCTTTCGGGTCGCACCGTTCTCTAGCTACACAAGTTTGTCTACGTTCTAGAATTTCGTTCACGGAAATCTAGCCACCGATTTAGATCGGTGACCAAGGTGGTTGGCTGTATTGATCATTGCCCTCTGTCCTAGAGAGGACTCTGTGGGTCAATGGTGGCGTCGCTTTGTTGTTAGATGGTTTTTGATGCATCTCTTCTTGCCGCTTGTTTATAAGCGCGGTCAATTGTTGTCCATGGTTCTAATATGAGTGTGTCCAGTGCGCGTACACATGCCAAAAGCAACTCAAACATAAGACTTTAAAGCAGCAATACAAAACTCTTATAGCCCCACTAATGTTTGCGATTCACTGACGATATGGTTTGGCCCCCAATCATGTTCCTTACAAGCTTGAAGTCCTGGAGAAAACCGAATAGAATCACTAGAAAGCCATAAATATATGTACGTGTATACCGATGAAAAGTTGGTTGAGAGGATAGCTTTGGGCATAGGCAGAGAAGTGACATCTTCGCTAGCTCAGTTGGCTCAGCCTTATTGTCTACCTGCGCTCAACCATCGGCAAGACTGTCGCAATTTCTTTGTGTAGTCCACTGTAGAGATTTCCATCTCCACATTCTGTTCTGCAGCTTCTATTTGTCGTATACAATATAATTTACTGACAGACCTGTGCTTATTAGTAAATTCTCTTTTGGTCTAGAGCATGAGGCTAAGACTTTTCTATTCGTAGTAGGTTGTCGAAGGTGGGTTGTAGTACAGTAAAGAGCCTTTAGTTTTGACAAGTGGATATGATTTCCGGATGAAGAAGTGTATGGGGTGGAATTTGCATTTATGATCTTGCCGATTCCTAGTTTGCATTGCACATGTTGCTACACCTGCAATTGGTACCTAGCATCCTAAAATGGTTCCTATTACTATCAAAAGTCATCGTGTCGGAGATAATGTGAATGATGACAATAGTAGCAAACGCTCGTCTAGCAGCTCGTAAACGACTGTAGTATTGGGAAGTCATTGGATGCATCCATTAGTTCCAAATGCTAGCCTAGAGCAGTGCTACGGTCAGAGTATTACTCGCTGTAGACCACCTTACTGTTATGTTGTCTCCCGTTCCAGCGCTAAGAGCTTTGCGGACAAACAACGTAGCGGAGATCAGCACGGACGAAGTACTACCTTTCTAACACGTATTTCATAAGGGATTTTATTTGACATAGATCGTAGGAATTTAAACGCACAAATGGATATGAATAGTCGTAGCGACGATTGCCACATGCACGTAGGTGTTTAAACTGGAAGCGAAGACACCAGATATCTGATACACCTCATTTTGGCTACATCAAATTCCCATAGAGGATGCTTAAAACGGACCGGGTTTTGCTCATCTAATGTCTAATCATCACGTTTGCGGCACCATATCATGACCATATCCCAGCGTTAAGTGAGCATGAACTTCCTATGTACTCATCCGCCTTTATACTTTTCCGACACCGAGTGCTGTGCGAGGCTGTCATTCGAAGTTAACTTGCAAGTGGAAGTACATACAAAAGCTGGATAACATAGGTCTTTGTTGTACCAAGACGCTAAAGTATTGCGTGATAAATGTCTCCTACGTGCAGAAAGTAAAAATGTATATCTACGCCGTACGCTCTTGCTGGCGTCATGGCATTCCTGACAATTACAGTCCTACTCTATGGGAATTCAGTATTCTATGTATGCATCGAATAATGAAGTTTTTGTTGAGCTACAAGTCAACGCATAGGAAATGTACCGCCTAGCTCTACAACAAAGGAAGTCCTGATAAAGACACTGTATTCGTTCATCACCACCACTTTTTGTTTGTGATGACGAGAATCCCATACATTAATCACAAGCTTAGTCGGCACATGGCAACTTGGTATGGATATCAGATCAAGTGATGCCTGGGCGCTTCTACAAGAAATAGGTCGCACGATCATGGGGAATATCTCCGCCCCATTCCTCAGTAATGCGGTAAATGTAATGCGTTCGTGACAGAGCACAAGCTGCAGTGCGGCTACTGCAAGCGTCGTATCAGTTCCACTATGTAACTCGCCTTGTTTCGTCTACGCTAAGTCTTGTCGAGTCTCCGCGTGAGAAATGTTGGCTGCTCGGCAATAAATTAGTTACCTTGGGTCGATATGGACGTAAAATGACGACAGCTACACGGCTTCGTCCAGCAGCCTCGACTCGAACTTATCCAGACTGTGAGCAGAACTCTAGCAGGCCGAACGCAATTCAACCGAGCGTAAACCCCCGTCTTAAACCCATCGGTCTCTCAACGAGTGTATTTCATTCGAAAGGAAGCTTTGATGCTCATGAAACAAAAGTGGACAAGACTTCGTCCTTGGACTGTCCAACCTCTAGAGAACAGAGAGAAAAGCACGATATATTTGATTCGACCAAAGTGGTCAATGTACACTGGACCCGATCGTCCGTGTGTCTAGGCCGTCCTGTGTCACTAGGCGCTTCCATTTGCCTGGTGAGAGTACCGCCGGACGCGCTGGTTGGACGCCCTCGGCCCTTCGTCGACCCTCGTGATGTCGTCGCTCGACATGGCCCGCAGTCCCCTTCCTCTCAAGAAGGAGTTGTTCTGTCCGCCAGTGCTGTGGTTGCGGCGATGAGCATTCGCTCGAGTCTCATCGTTGGCGTCCAAGTTGCTCCCAGCGCTGTGCATGTTGCGAAGGTGCCTCCTGCCAGCAATGTGCTTGGACGCCTGGAAGACGTTTCCAGCCGAGTGCTGCTCCTCGTGCCTGTCGTCCTTGCCGCTGTCGTTGAAGCTGTGGAAGGCGATGGATCCTCTGCTCGCATGTCGCTCGAACTGGGAGCGACTGTCGTGGTCTCCATTGTACCTCTGTCCGGCCATGTAGGCTTCGACCATGACACTCTCGGCGTCGTAGCTAAAGGCGTTGCCTCGACTGACCGTCGCGTTCTTCTGCCTCGATCTCTGACCCTGTGTGTCTCTAGGAAAGTAGGGGATGTCAAAGTTCATGGACGCGACGGTCATCATGCGTCTCCAGGACGAGACGAAGGGCTTGACGAGCGGCCGGTGGAGTCTGAATCCGGTGCGAGGGGAGGCGGTGGGACTGGCGAGGTCGAAGCCTTCTGCCTCGAGGTCCTGTCGACTGGGGATCTTGTCTGGCGGAGGGAAGGTCAGGAGCTTGTGCGCCATGTAGCTGAGCTGGAACGAGTGGACCTCCTGCGCCAAGTGCTTGTAGGACGGCCGGAAGGCCTGCGTGTAGCCTTTCCAGAAGAAGTCTCTGGAGAGAGCTGTGAGAGTGAGGAGGGGCACGAGGAGCCAGAAGACGCCTTCGCCAAAGGTGTTGGGGAAGACGCCGTTCCAGTAGGAGAAGTTGACCGAGGATCCGTACGAGATGATGGCGGCCGTGACGATCCACAGGGCAAAGGAGAGGACGTAGAGCGGGACGTGGAGAGGCCACCACATCTCCTGGCGAAGACAGAGCTTGAGCGTGACGACGAGCACGACGATGGTGAAGGCCGTGCAGCCGTAGACCCACATGTTGGGCGTCTCTCCGTGATTGACGAGGTACTGCATGCCGTACAAGGTCCCGAAGCTGATGACAAGCGACTCCCAGATGCACGACACGATCCACCCGATGACGAGCTGCGTGTTGAAGTGCCGGTTCTCCTGTCCGACGCGGTAGAGCATGGGGAAAGCGTCTGCAAGGTAGGCCGGGACGTCCTGCTCAAAGGTGCCGACGAGGATGATGGGGAGCGCCGTGTAGAGGAGGTTGTAGCCCTGGAGGCCCCACTCGAGGAAGAACTTTTGTCCGGAGAAGCCAGTGTAGAGCATGTACCAGTACTGCGTGAGGTTCATCATGACGTTCTTGTAGAAGATATAGAGGATGAGGGTGCTCATGCGGATGTAGTTCCATCGGCCGTGGACGAAGAGCAGGCGGGACAGGAAGCGGAACTGGGCGATCGAGTAGTCGGCCGAGTTGGCGGCCTGCATGCCCTCCTGCCCAGAGATGCCGACGCCGACGTGGGCGCTCTGGATCATCGACACGTCGTTGGCGCCGTCTCCGATGGCCAGCGTCCGCAGTGCGGGGTTGGCCTTCCGGACGAGCTGCACCAGCTGCGCCTTTTGCGCCGGAGACACCCGACACGCAATGACGGCGACGCACTGCTCCGCGACGCTCATGAGGAGCTCCGGCCGTTCTTCCAGCACCAGTTCCAACGTCTCTCCGTCAATCACTAGGGCCAGTTCCTTTTGAGTGGCGTGCATCGTGGCCAGACTTTCCAGTCGCGTGAGTCGGTTGCCTCTGTCCGCCAAGGTCGTCTCTTGCGGGTCCTTCTTCCAGAACCAGAGTCTTCGTAGGTGTCGCTGCTGCTGGAAGAGTCCGCTCGCGTCTTCTTCGTCCGTCCCAGAGTCCCGCGTGTACCTCTCGAGCTCCTCGACGATGCTGTCGAGATCTGGGTGGGACTCGGCGCTGATGACGATGCGGTCCATGTCGGCCGAGAGGAGGCGGCAGGCGTACCCGATGTTGATGGCCGTCTCCTCCTTGTCCCCCGTGAGCATCCACACCTTGATCGAGGCCTCTCGGAGCTTGAAGATGGTGTCCGGCACGTGCTCCTGCAGCCGATCCTCGATGGCCGTCGCGCCCAGGATCTGGAGGTTGACCTCTATCTGCTCCATCCGCCGGTCGATCTCGTTCTCCTCGCCCCTCCTGCGCAGCTCGATCTGCTGCATGTCGTTGATGGCCGACCGATAGGCCTTGACCCAGTCGAGGTAAAAGTCCTTGTCGATCTCGCTCGAGGCGATCACGAGCGTCCGGAGCCCTTCCGTCGCAAACCTTTCCATGTGCTCCAGCGTCTTCTTCCGGACGCTCCTCTCCTGCGGCGTCTGCGCCTCCCTCAGACGCTCGTACATGACCGAGTCGGCGCCTTTGCACAGCAGTCGGATGCTCCCACTCGGGTCTTGCAGGATCACCGACATGCGCTTCCGAGTCGAGTTGAACTCGAGCACTTCCAGCACCTCGTACGCATCTCGCTCTCCGCTCGGCTCCTGGTCAAACCCAGGCAGCGGCACTCTCTCGACAAACGCTCGCCCAGGAGACCGCGCCACGAACTTGTACCCGAAGCTACCTGCCGCCGCCACAAGCGCCTGTTCATCGGGAGACGAGGCGCTCAAACGCACCTCTCCGTCGCTCGACTTCTCCACCATGACCGTGTGGCAGACGGCCAGGTGCTCGAAGAACTGCTGGATGACCTTGCAGTGGGGCGTGTGCGGCTTCGACAGCGCGTCGAAGATGCTGTCGTCCTGGTAGTTGACGAACGGCGCCTGGACGAGCCGGTGCGTCCGGCGGTTCGAGACGCTCACGCCCGCCTCGTCTTCGCTCGTCTCCTCCAGGATCGGGTCGTTCTGTCCGATCGGAAGCAGACCCTCTTCTTCCTGCCGCTTCTTGGCTGCGCGGCCGATCTCCGTGTCTCCGTGTCCGTACGCGACGCCGTTGATGCTGCACTTGCGGAACTCCATGACGTTGCAGGTCAAGGTGCCCGTCTTATCCGAGAAGATGTAGTCGATCTGGCCCAGCTCTTCGTTCAGAGACATGGTTCGCACCTGACAGGGCGTGTCGCTCTCGGCGTGGTACATGTCCAGGTCCTTGTTCATGAAGAAGGCTTGGAGGAACTTGACGCTCGTCATGCTCACGTAGAGCGACACAGGGATGAACGAGTTGAGCAGGAGAAAGTAGTAGAGAACTTGGATGAAAAAGTCGCCCACGGGCGCCGACACGGCCGTCGCCGAGTTGTCGTACAGGTACCACGACTCGGCCTTGGGGCGCGTGTCGCCCAGGTTGCCAGCGTTCCAGACGGCCGAGAGCGTGGCCCCCGTGAGACACAGCACGACCATGAGGCAGCAGATGTAGAGAATCTGCTCGTTGAGCTTGCGCTCCATGTTGCTCCACTTGATGGGCGCCGCCGCCGCCGCCATCATGATCTTGGTCTCGGCGCCAGTGTTCACCACGAGGCCGTACATGAACTCCGTGTTCCGGAGCGTGGACCCGCGGAGGGCGATGGCGTTGGTCGTCACCACCTCCTGCTTGCCGCTCGCCATCGTCAGGGTGCCGCTGAAGCGGTGGATCGAGTTGTTCGGGTGTTCGCAAGTCAAGTGGCCTTGGAATTGGGCCACGTCTGCGTCCTCCTTGATGAAGGGGTACGTGGCCTCGACGCCCTGCCGCAGCTTGAGGTTGGTCTCGCCGTCTAGACTCTTGGTCTCGACGTAGCAGATGCCGGCGGGGTGCGTCGGCTCCGGCTCACACGCGCCGAGGATGACAACGTCCGCCGGGATGGGCTCGCGGTTGTGCACCTTGAGGACGTCTCCGACGTTGATGAGCCTCCACTTGGAGTCGACGAAGGCCTTGGCGTGTCTGTCAAAGACCTGACACGGGCGCTCATTCGCCACGTTGTCGGCCTTGTGGCGCTTGTAGTCTTCTAGGCAGGCGAAGAACATGTCGATGGCGACGATGATGGAGAGCGCTGGGAGCGAGGCTGGGAAGCCGCCGGTGTTGGAGATGGGCTCGATCGTCTGCATGATGGAGATGATGAGAAAGTAGGCGTTGGCGAGCTTACTGAACTCGTGGAAGAGGAGCTTCGGAAGGAAGTTGTAGAGGGTGAAGCGAGAGGTCACGACGACGTTGGAGCAAAAGTCTCTCGCGGCGTTGGCGTCCGGATTGTTCATGTCGACGCGCCGGAACTCGTTCGATTCGCCCTCGGCCTCCTCTTCCATGTCGTCCTGGTCTCGTGACGAGTCGACAAAGGAATCTACGAGCCCACTTTCATCCCGACTCTTCTGCGGAGGCGTGTCGGACTGGACGTACGCCGTGTCGACGACCCGGTCGTCTGAGGAAGGAGACGGCGGGGGCATCAGGGCTCAGTGCGAGATAAAACCGAAAATGGCTGCTGAATTTTTATTTTTTCATTCCACTTGGAGATTGTATGCTTGAGACGAGACGAGACCAGGAGCTTCTCGTCGCATCCGCTTGTGGTACTCGAGACAGAGACAGAGGAGACCTCGAGATAGAGATCCGTTGAAAAGAGCCCATGATGCAAAAGACTGGCGACATGTAGAAACGATATTCGTAAATTGATGCAAGCGACTCATCAGCGCTTTTGCAACGGCACGGAGTAAGAAACGTTTCGGATCTAGCTAGGAGACGACATGTACGTGGCGACCTGTGCTGGACGACATACGTGCAGATGGGGAGAGAAATTTAAATTAATCGCGTCGATTCTTATACACCTTCCACGACTTCACTTTCGAAAAAACAGGATGCAGACAGTGCATAGACGTCGACTAGGTCTGTCGATGCGAAGGGCACACGTACGGACGACCTCGGCATCGAACAGGATCGCTCCGTCGGTTCAAGATACGTACATGTGACTTTGCTAATCTGCGCACGTGACGTGGTACCCTCGTCCGCTGCACCTCGCGGCCTCTCTGCCGACCATTTACTTGCTCACGAAGATGCTTTATAAACAGCCGCACACTCTGTAGACGAGCGTGCCACCTCAAGCAGCCACCACTCGTCGACACACGGGAGAAGCGTGTACCTATACCGTACCACTGCAACTGGCACAAGTGGTCAATCCCATGGACATGCTACGCAGGACGCAGCGACGGTGGCTGGCGGCGCCTCGGAAGACGCAGCGACTAGCGAGAGTACCAACGCAGTGGATGATCGATGGCGTCGATGAACCTCCTCGATTACTACCACACGAAGCTGCCGTGTCCAAGAGACTATTCGACGCGCCATCCCAATTGATCACATCCACGGCCGACGAGGACGATTTACCAGAGTGGGACGTGCCGGAAGTGGCGTTTGCAGGTCGCTCCAACGTCGGCAAGTCGTCTTTGATCAATGCCATCACCAGTCAGCCGCAGCTAGTCCGGACGTCCAAGACGCCAGGGCGTACACAACGAGTGCGTCGATCCTCCGTCTTTTATGCTTCGAGAGATACTTATACCTGCACTAGCTAAACTTCTTCTCGGTGGGTGGCAAGAAAGGAAGTCAGCCGGACTTGGCGCTTGTGGATATGCCTGGGTACGGATTCGCAACGGCTCCGAAAGCAGTTGTGGACGAATGGCACCAGCTCGTTGGCAACTACATCGACCAACGTCGAGCCACAAATCTCAAGACGACGTATATTCTCATCGACAGTCGCAGAGGCGTCCAAAAGATGGACGAAGAGTTCATGGACTACCTCTTTGACCTCGGAACTCTCTATCAGATCATCTTCACCAAAGCAGATTCAGTACGTCTGTCTCTTCAGATACGCCCACTCTCGTCTAACGACTGCCTTTTACCTCTAGGTCTCTCCTGATGCGCTCACAAAGACGGTGCGTAAAGCGCAGGACATGGCCAAACAACCGGAGCGGATCGTAAGTCTGGCAGCTTGTCATGTCCCTTTGCCTAGACTCTAACCTTCCTGTAGAACATGCACCCGATCATCCACGTCTGCAGCTCTCGACTCGACTTTGGCATCCAAGAGCTCCGGCACCAACTCGTCAGCATCTCTGGCTTGCTACATCCGAAATAGAAAAACTCTTTTTACTTGGAACGCATAATAAACACAGACGAGTTCGGACCGTTGCGTCGATAGCTTTCACTCGCATTGTTATGCTCTTCATAGCCATACCCTTCTCTTTCGTACGCTACGCTAGTCGATACGTGTGGCAGGCCTTTCGTTGGTGCTAAGCTCACTTGGATATTTCTCTCGCTCTTGTTGCGAGTTACCAATTGCTTCTTGTCGGGCATGTAGCTCGGGTATCGCGCACTTGACAGGGCAGGTGGAGCCTTCCGTCGGACATTTGATCCAGTCGGAGCCGTCGAGACGTCACGTAAGCTGCTTCTCGCGAGCATCGACGGTAGGAAGGCTGCAGTGTTATCGACTTCCCTACCACTCGTAGCGCTCTTGACTCGAGGCGATGTGCATTTGGCTCGAATGTTCTTCTTCCCACCATTTCGTCTTCGAGGCACGTCGCTCTTGGGCTTATTCACCCGTCGTTTTGGATTTGAAGCCCCCTCGATGGACCGCGGACGAATCTTCTTTCGTTTCGTTCTTATATCAACTTTCTTCTTGCCATTCGATGGAGGTTTCCGTCCACTTTCGACACCATCTTGGGTGGTGGAAACGACGTCTGGGTAGACATCTCCCGTTGGCGGCAGCGGCTCATCCTCTGCGTCCGAGAGATCTGAATCGACGCAAGTGTGTCGACCATACCGAGGGCCTTTGGACTCGCTGTCGCTGTCATTTCCTCGACATGAGCTGTACAAGGCCGAGATGACTGATTCACAGTCGCGAAGGATGTCGGTGGATATGTCATCATACGACGTCGCTTTCGTTTCCAGACGATAAGAGGACAGGACATTCGTGAGAGACTTAGGCGACAAGTCTCCTTTCTCCAGCTCTTTCACCTTTGGCAGTAGATTAAAGTACACGAGCAGACTTTGACACCATGTCCTTCCCATCTCTTCCAAATCCCACGTCGAGAACTGCGTGTCTTTCCGAGGACCAAAGTCAGGACCGCAGAAGGACGCTTCTAGTGTATAGCTATTCACGACGCCTAGCTCCTGGTTTACGACAACTCGAGCAGTATTCACTTTGGACTTTTGGACTTTAAAGTCGCAACTATCGAAGGAAAAGAAGCGAGAGTTCTTGGCAACGACCATGGGAAATATACGAGGATCTCCTTTGCTTTTACTCTTGTTTGCTTTCTTATAGCATCCGTACGTGAAGATGTTGCGATTGATGCTGTGACCATGTAGGTCGCAATAGATAGCAACTCGATTCCGGAGCTGATACGTCGAGATCTGTCGCTTGAGATGGTAGACGGTCGGAAAGAGCTTGTCGACCGGACAAGACCACTTGCGATTGAGATCCCATCCAGCCAAGTTCACGCGCGTGTTGCCATTGATGACGCCGTCTGGATTGAGCATCGGGACGATTTTGAAGATAAAGTGGTCACGCAATACTTGAGCTTCTAGCGTTGGTCCTGTCAGATAGTCGATCATGCCTTTCATCATCCAGCTGCTGTTGGATTCGCCAGGATGCACGCGCGCAGATATAACGATGACTATCCAAAGGTATTTACACAGCCGTCAATAGACCATTAATTAGCTCTTAACTTACCTCTTCGGTCGTCTTGTGGTAGCTCGCTATACTTTGACATGGATGTGATTGTCAGGAGGTCACAGACGTTCTGAGCGATTGTTTGGCAGAGCTCCGTTCGTCGAAAGTATATACATCGATCTGGGTTGCTCTGTAAGTCATCCAGGTACTCGACGAGGTCTGCATACCGCTTGATGGATGAGATGCTATCAAGCAATAAAAAGTCTAATGATGAAATCGTACCTGTATATGTGTATGGCTGTAAGCATGCAAAGTAGACGCGGTCATCTTCATGTAGGAATTCATACTTGAAGCTAAGGACGTTGCAAGGCTCTTCACCGGCAGCAGATACCGTATCTGGATTGAGAGCATCTGCAGGCTGGTATCGGACGTCTGTGCAAGCGTGTACCCATGCGACACCACTTTCTTGGGCTTCGATCTCTGAATAAACCACTGGTTGAAGACCGCTACCGTAGAGCGCATCGCTTTTGGCCATGTTGACAAGAGAAAACCTGTATTCGGTGCCTGGCTTCATATTGCGTACTTCAAAGTAGAACCACTGGCGATATGCACTGTTCTTCACATCCGGGTGTATGTAGAGTTCATATTCCTGACCTATGCAAGGAAGAGAATGAACACGGAATACATTTAAAAATTCCATAGCTTATACGTCTCTGCGTTGTGAGCTCAAGACCCTGCTCCAATATCCGTTCGGCTCGTAGCAAATTACCACTTTCAAAGAGCGAATCGAACTCGAGGGTATCTAAAGGTGCCTTTCTCTCCAGTGCAGCTTCAGGACAGTTGTACTCGTACACGGGTACCTTACATGTATATTCTGTCATGAAATTCTCACCAAGCTCATGGTTATACTCTGGCTCGCATGTTTCAACAAGAATCGGTTCAGGCGGTCTGTTGTCTGCGGCTTCAATGATGTGCCGTCGGATAGGGAGGTGTGACGGACGTAAAGGAAATAGCCCGGTCTTTGCCAGTCGTACTTCATCCGGAAGAGATATGAGCGGCAATGGAGGTGGGAGCTGCTCTTCCGACCGAGTGACACGAAGTTGCATTCTTTCGGTAGTTTTCGCCAGCACGAAGCGCCTTCAGAGCACTTGAAGGTTCGTTAACCAAGACGTAACGGACTCGTATGGGATATAAATAGTAATAAATACCAGAAGTTCATCTCTTCAAGTCCGTGGTAACATGTCCAAAATTGCCGACTTATCCGCTCGACAGGCCTGGATAGCGGACAAACTCGAGCAACGTCGAGAGAAGAAAGCACAGGAAGATGAAGAAATTCGACATGAACTGGAGGAGAGCAAAATGAGATTATGGAGTCCATACCTTCGACAAGCCTCGCGATCTCGTGAGCTCAATATTGCCTGGAAGGAGCCATTGAATATCTTTAGCTGGCCCAAAGTAATTGGACTGCATGAACTCCAAGCCCTCCGTATTACTGGACATCGTCTCACTTACATTCCGGATGAACTACCGACGGCGCTGCCCATGCTCCATACTCTAACACTGATTTCAACTGACATTAAGTCTCTACCCGAAGAGGTAGGCAAGCCATGTATGTTCAGGAACTATATCGTTTCATGCTCGTTCGCATTGATTTCGTTATTTATTCTTCCTACTGGTCTTAGATAGGAAAGCTGTCGTTCTTGGAAATGATCGAATTGACAAAGAACAAGCTGAAGCGGCTTCCAGACTCTATCACTTACTTACCAAACCTCCAGTTGCTGAATCTATCGAGCAACCTGCTTGAAGCTCTTCCAGATGACTTTGGAGCTCTTTCCAAGCTCGACAAGCTCTTCCTGGAAGACAACAAACTACAGCG
>JAADVB010000213.1:0-32655 GCA_023334545.1 Salisapilia sapeloensis | reverse complement strand
GTTTAAAGGAAAAGCACGGGACCGCTGAAATTCGAGCCATGCGGCGTGGACTACCAAAAATTTAAAAAGACCCATGTAGGCGGAAAGCTATGCAGCACACGTACTGCAGATATGCGTAGCCGTCTGCATCCATGTATCATTGAGTACATACGGAAGAGCAGTATAGATGCCAGTGCGCTTTCGTTTTCGCTTAGAATAGCCGGTAGTCGGTACATTTAAACGAAAATGACAATAGCTACATATACATAAAGATGCGAAGAAATTGAGGCTATAGAAAGGATTCAGTGAGCTGAACGACGTGTGGCAACCTGATAAATGCTGTCCCCAGCCCAGACGTACTCCTATCGACAGAAACTGACTATTCGGCTATGGAAATTCGCTTCCATCTAGTTTCTAGGTTGACGTTATGATCTAGAGCGTGTTTTCATGCGCAAAGTGTTTTAAAGAATTTGTATTAGCTTCTACAAGGGTTACCGATGACACTTATCCATGTCTTCTAGTCATCGTATCTGGCTTTAGCTAGAACACAACATGACTGCATCTCTGGCTAGCTGTACGCATAACAAAAACAACAGCATAGCTATGAAGTTGAGGCTCGCCATCGTTAAAATTTAACTCGTCCTGATCATAAAGCTCCGTGGCATTTGATGTTTTCATTTTGTTGTCTGATCTACACGTGAGGTTTGTTCAATGCGCACGATGCGACCATGCACGAAGAGCTGAAACTGATAGTCATTATAAGGAACAAAAGAGGCTCCGACCTCAAAATGGTGCTCGAACGTTTCATCTTTTTCATAAAAACGACTCATTCCTGTATTGCACTTGAAACGGATGCTGCAGATGAAACCACTCATATGTAGCCTTAGATGAAGATAACTGGCACCTAGTGGTCTAGAAATCCGTTTATGTCTCTGTTATCTCTACTGAAACGACCAGGATAATGCTCTTGATCAAATGTACGGGAGTTTCAAGCAACTCTATGCTCCTGGACAATTTCTCATTTGAAGCTTTGCCACCTACCTCGTTCGAAGCCTCCCCTCGCGGTCAGAGAAGTATACTTGAAAGCATGAAGTGCTTGCAATGGTATTCGATGGCTACCTTGCTTGGTGGTCTAGCCGTCGCTTCAGCGAACCAAATGGATGAGGCACAAAATCAAGAGGCTGAGTGCAAGTCTTTAACTGACGCGGAAAGTGAACTTATCAAATCGATGACCACCGAATACAACGAATTGGGGCCTGTTCAAGAGAACCCGATCTTTGCGATAATTGAAGATATTTCACCAGCAGTCTCTCGCTGTATGGCCAGTATTGATGTTGGTGACATAATCTTGGGTTTGACTCCGAACCAAATAACCGAGTGCGGAGATACATTGGACACGATGCTGAACCCGAAACAGTCGGTAGTGGAGTACGGAGAATCCGTATTGGAGGAAGAGTGCGCATCCATGGAATCCCTGACAACAAGCTGTCCGATGACATTCATTATTGAGAAGCTCCAGGAGAAAGCTAAGCTATCGTCATGCTGCAATGAGATGAACAATATGATGATGTCGATGTTTGGCGACGATATCCTTCCTACAGCCGAACTCATGATCGGCTTTATGAACCAAATCGTGTGCTCTAAAAACACTGTCACTAGCGCTGACGACGTTACCACGTCCGAACTATGTGGAAAAACGTTGGCGGATGCAGTGCTCCAGGTCAATGACGCCCAATTTGGTAACATCGGGACGGCTCTTGTTGCGCTATCAGCCGTATCTGAAACCCAGATTTGCAAGGCAGTGAATGGAGAGATTGTGGAAACGAGCGCCGGCGACAAAGTTCAGTTCATGAGCGCGAGTGGCACATATTATGGTGCTTGCTATAAGCCGTATAGAGACTTTATGACGCAAATTGCTTCCATGCCAATCGTGCAGGAAACAAATGTCCGTATGAACGACATGACTTTTGCTCTGACCGATCTATTTACGGAAGGTGAATGCGTTAACGCAAAGACTGTGATCGATTGGATGGAGCAAGACGATAAACCGATTATGATGCTCATCAATTTAATGGAGGCCATACGTAGCCAGTTGGCTTATATGGTGACGGAAGTTTATGGGGAGGATGTGTCTAATGAGTCGCAATGGAGTCTTTTAAACGTAGACATTGTGAGTGAGGCCAAAAAAGCCATGGCGCAAATGCATTCTATGCTCGATGATGAATGTCTACACTTTATGAACAACATGGAATGTGACGAAAATGAAATTGATATTGGCCATACGGAGGATTCGTCCAATGACGTACCAACGGAAAGCACACCACCACCAGTTACCCCTTCAAGAGCTCCTACGGATGCCCCTCCATCACCGACTTCAGCTGCGCCTACAACTGCGCCTACAGCTGCACCTACACCAGCACCGACAACGGGATCTGGATCTGGCAGTGCAGGCGCTACTGCGACCGTCTGTACGAGTTTGGTCATGACACTGACGGCGTTCGCTGTCATGATCCTCACACTATAGTCGGACAGCCACCGGATATGGCTATCAACGCAATGTCATTTGCTCATAGAAATGAAATGAAACTAAGGATTTGCGAATATACCAATTGCTCTCTTTCCGCACGAACGAGTACGCTTTGCTTTCCCCAAGTTACCAATCACATCTATTCCATACAAAAACGTAGATGTCCTGTACAGAGCAAAAGAAACTTGTCTATCTGAACAAATGATTTCTTCGCATACATTTTCTCATTTTTGAACTCCTTGTCGCTTGGGCATTGGAGCGGCGCTACTTGATCGCCTTTGAATCTTCAGTACGTTTGTATAGCATGCTACGTCGAATTGTCCAGCGTGCGCGGCGTCGGTTCCCTGTCCACAAACCAGTTGCGGAGGGGCATGAGCCGAATGATGCGCTGTACGACTCTCCGCACGCTGGCGCCATCTCGCTCAGTCTCAGTGAGGATACCAATCACGAGAAAGACAGCGGAAGCGCGTCTCTTCGAAAGACTAGCGTTTCCCCTCAAGATGACATTCATGCATTACGCATTGCTATTCGGAATCATGTGCAGACGGTTGCGAATGAAGAACGAGACTCGACGCGCGCATTCGCTCGACTGCAAGAGCTTTACAAGCTTTTCCAAGTCGCCAACGATACGTCATCGGATGGCATACACAGTAGTAGCCATCAGAACGGTACTGATGGCGACCGTTCGGTGAATCAGTCGGCAATGCAGTCGATGGCGATGCGCGACTTGGATAAATTAAGCCACGAGTTGCCGGAAGGTTTTTCATCCGATACGTTTGTAGCGTTGGGAGACGCCTTGTATGCCGAGATGCAGGAAAGCGGACATTCGTTGCCAATCAGTCGCACTAGTTTCGAAAAAGTTGGTGACTCAATGCACCCTCACGCTGCCGTGTCTGCCTGATGGAAATCAAAAGGAAAGAGGAAGGATGATGAAATGAATGGTAAGATGAGAAAAATGGATTCGTGTCACTTGTGACTGCATGCTTGAAAATTTAGCACTCTTTATTCGATAAAACAGAAGTATAGACCACCAATTTATTTTGGTCTAAACATTTCCCGTGTTTAAGCTCTCGACGTGACACTCCCGTCGCCATCGTCATCCATCTATCGCTCCAATCGCTTGGAACGGTCCTCGACATCTTAATGCTGGCCAAACTCCTGTCAGAACTTCATTAGCTCTAAATTCAAGGTAGGTCTAAAGTTAAAGAAACGGTAGACACGTGATGAGCATACCATCTCTCGCTTCAATGGCTATTTGGCTCCAGACCAGTGGAAATTCGAACCCTGATCCTTACGGTTGATGCTTATCGTCTGTTTTAATCGGCACGCGGTTATATGAACATCCATCACGTCTATCCTTTCGTTGCAGTAAATTGACCTAGTTGAATTTTTAAAGCTGCAAGTTGAGATGCGCATGATGATTACAGTCAAGGATAGGGTGAAATGTTAAACTGGAAACGAGGTGTAGTCATGTCGAGTGCAAGTGCGAGTTGGCGTCTAGATGGAAATGGGGATAGATAGTGCTTGCAGATAGGATAGGAATCTTTGGACGAGAGAGAGAGTGAGGATGGCAATATGCGAAAAAGCACGTGTGACAAGGCGCAGAAGAGTACCTAGCTTGACGAGGAAGAATCGTTTGACAGGATTGAACCTGCATGGACACAGTGCCCAATCTTTCCTTGATTTTTCAAGAGAGTGTTCGAGGAGCTCGTGATGGGTCTCCATCACACAGGACTGCAACTTAAACTTGACGTTTCCATTGTCAATCGTACAGGGTTCGCGGTCACCGGTCATGCGAGAGAGAGAATCAATGTATACTTTAACCATTTGACGTCAATTGACGTGACTTGGTATGACTCCATGATTGAAGAAGAGTGCATCGGAAAGCCAAAGCTTTAACTGCATCAGGTAGTTGCATATTAAACGCAACCTGAGATCCGATCTAGTGCCATGCGTTCCATACTATATCAACCTGATACGGAAACGTGACTCGCTTACTGAATGTGGTACTGGACGCACGAGTGGCAATCAAATTGAGTGTCGTCGTTGTTTGTCTATGCCATGATTTTCGCTCCATTTGCACCAGCAGCGTAAGCAAGAGCACAAACGATGAGCCGGTGCAAATGCGTGACCAGCATTGATTCTGGTCGGTTTGTTTCACATCTTGACTCGCATCGTGGATGCTATCCTCATCCCAGATATGTGTGTGTGTTTCTGTCAGTCAAGCAAGCACTTATCCATCAACGACGTGCTCAACGATCCCGTCTCGTCTGCGAGACCCACTCGACTCTCCGCGGCTTTGGGTGTGACAAGGGCTCTCGAAAAGACAGCGAATGCTTATCGCGAATGGGGTTGCGCAGTACACTGCCGCATCGTTTGTTGTACCGTCGAATAGCGTCACCGGCTCCTGCTCGTAACAAGCAGCATTTGCGATCAGTGGTGACTGGCAGTCTGACCTGGTCTTCGTACGTCCATGCTACTTGTGAAAAAGATTGAAGGCTTGAATTATAAATAGTCCGCGTATCCTTTCGTGACCGTTCGCTAGTGAAAATACAAACGCAGCTAACGTTTGGGGGCACACGACAAGTCTACATGTAAATTTTTACTTCCGAAGCGCACGCACTGCCTCCATCCGTCATCATGACCACGCTCTGGACTGCACCCAAGCGTTGGCCTACCGAGCCCACTGACGCTTTTCCGACCCTTTGGTAAGAGTCCTAAACCCTATCTCCTTTTCTTTGACAGATTCCAGTCCCAGCTGGCGCGAGCAAGCTCTTATTGGAATGTCATACAAAAACGTAGTGTCGAGCTGTCACTTGCGAATTCGCTCTCTCCTGCGCACGTCGCGGAAGGCTCTGACCGGCTCGAAAAGCCAGGCAGCTTGAGAAGAAAAATTGACTGGATTTTCATACAGTAAACAGATACGCCCGACACCGCGTTAGACAGCTATCAACAGCAAAGTGCATCCACCTCGCTTTCTCCTTTCAAACGCTGAAAACCGAGAAAGCACTCGATTTATCAGGCAGTATCATCGACTCGACGCTAGCACACGAGCCGGTGGACGACGGCATGCGCGGCCTCGTCGCGACCGTCACTTCGTGCGTCGGTGGAAAACTCGACGACACGTTTGCCATACAAGTCGCACCGTGTAACCAGGAAAAATACTTTGTCTACAAGTCGCTCACGGACTTTCAACTGCTATGGGACGGACTCGCGAGCTTAGCGCATGAAGTTAAAAGCGCACAGGCACATTTACCAGAAGCGAAAACGAGCGTCGCCGCCAAGTGGCTCGCGTCCTTTATTGATCACTACGCCTTTCGAGACGTCGTCACCATGCGTCGATCGCAGGAAAAGGAAACCATCAGTACACTCAACATGCTCCTAGAGCTTGTCGTCAGGCGCGCAACTGCTTGCTACGTCGACAGCTCCATCTTCCGCAGCGGCGTCGGCAGCATCGAGCGCCGACTCGCGCTTCTCGTACGCGACTTTCTAGAGTTCGCTCAGCACGATGCCCATCGCCGGGGATCTTGCAAAGGTCGCAAGCGCCAGCTCAGCAGCCATGGTGACATAGACATGGAAGCCAAGGCACGCACATTGAGTCCAACGGCGCCCCTTTTCCCTACCCACTCTGTCGGGTCGTTCCACAGCAGCATGAGTGATGACGGCACGGACGTGAGTTCCTGTGGCGGGAGTTTGGGCAGCTACGACGAGCTGTTGAACAAGTCGCCAAAGGCCCGCAAAGTCGAGGATAAGGCGACGACGCCCATGTTTCCCATCCGAAAGGTCGGCCTTAGCGCTCCTTCCGGTCTGTCCAAGGCGTCGATTCCGCCTCGCCGGCGTGTGTTCGCCGAAGTGGACTTTGCCTAGTTTCAGACGACATTTCCTATTTATTCTATAATGAAAGAAACGAACTTTAGTTGCATCCGGATTCTTTTTCGTTTGAGAGCGAGTGCTAGGGAGACGACAAAGGTGCTGGATTCGTTCATTAACATCTCTGTCGATACGTCTCTCGAGTTACTTGCAGTACAAGTTGCGGTCAATGACGGGCGGAATCGGACGAATCTCCGTCCCGAGCTCTTGCTCGATGCGGAACAAGTTGTACCGATCGTCGTACGTGATCATGTTGATCGCCAGACCCAAGTGGCCGTATCGTCCTGAACGTCCGATTCGATGGAGGTACGTTTCCGAGTTCTTGGGGAAGTCAAAGTTGATCACGACATTCACCGTCTGGATGTCAATGCCTCGCGTGAACAGATCCGAGCACACTAAGTGTCTCGTCGCGCCGTTCCGGAACTCGTGGAAAACACGATTACGATGCGCTTGATTCATCTTCGCGTGGATGTAAAAGCATGAGTATCCGAGCTCCGTCACTTTCTTCGCCAAGAGTTCCACACGATTGACCGAGTTGCAAAAGATGATCGACTGGTTGATCTCCAATTTCGCAAACAACGTGTTCAAGCAGTGCACCTTCTGACGCTCTTCCACGAACGCATAGTACTGCGACACACCTTTCAACGTCAATTCGTCCATCAAGTTGATTTCGTACGGATTCTCGATAAACTTGTCCTTGAACGCCTTGACCGTCACCGGGAAAGTTGCCGAGAACAGACAAATCTGACGTTCCGACGGCGTGTGGCTCAGCAATTGTTCCAGCAGAGGCTGGAATTCCGGACTCAGAAGCTTGTCGGCTTCGTCCATGACCACCGTTGAGCAGTTGGACAAGTCGGCCACCTTTTTATTGGCCAAATCCATCACGCGACCGGGAGTGCCCACGAGGATGTGGACGGGGTTGTACAGACGCATGATGTCGTCCTTGAGGCTCGTGCCGCCCGTGGACACCATGCACTCGACACCCATGTGCTTTCCAATCTCGCGGACGATAGCAGACGTCTGCAACGCCAGCTCTCGCGTCGGGACGAGGATCAGGTTCTGGATCACATTCTTCGCTGGGTCCGTCTTCTCGAGGCACGGAATGATGAACGCAGCAGTCTTGCCGGTTCCATTTTTCGCTCTAGCCATGACGTTGCGTCCAGCGAGCATGATCGGGATAGCTTCTTCCTGAATAGGTGAAGGTCGTTCAAACCCTTTTTCGAAAATACCCATCAGAAGCTCTCGTTTCAAAAAGTAGTCTTCAAACTCATTGCCCTTGACGTTCGTCACGTCTTCCGTCTGGATACGAGCATCCTTGGCAGGTTTCTTCAACGTGTTCTTCCAAGCGCTCTCGCTTTCGTGCGTGGATTGGGAAGTCGCCATCTTAATTCAGAAAGAAAAAGAAATAAAAGACTAGGATAGTCGTTATAAATCGATACATTGAGTATGGCAGGTACAACGACAAGAGTGCGAAAAACGGAATACGTACGGTATAGTGGGGGGATGGAGACGAGTGGAGGTAGAAAAAATGTCCTGGATCTCGTCAAGTGCACTCGTTCGACGTTAATGTATCTGCTCTTGTAGTTTCTCTCTTAAGAGGTTCTGACACGAGCAGTGGATCGGAGGTGAAGGCTGTGCGAATGTAGAAGCCTTGGAAAGGTCCTAGTAGATGTAGACGTGCTTGTACGCCTTGGTATCTCGTTGCGCAGTGCGTGCTAGCTGCGCTTATCTTGCGGTCTTTTGCGTTTTGTTGGGCTCAATCACCTCAAACTGCTGCCATACAAAAAGCAATAGATTTGTCTTTTTGACTAGAAGCGAGTATCGACGAACTTCTTTTCCATTTATATGAAATAAAGTATACAAGAGATGGTAGTTTATAGAATATGGTGGTGTTCAATAGCGATGAGACGATCTGGCTATTTTACACCCCTCACTGGAGATCTTAAAATTGTAAGATGGCGTTTACCTTGAAGCTGCCTGTGATCTTCTAGGCGATACCGATCACGCCTGTGCTTCCTTCTTGTCCATACAGCTTTGTCTACCTTTTATTCTTTTGTCTATTTACCTCGAGAGCTTTCTTTCGGTCTGAACGTGCAAGTGTAATTTCATATCATTTTCTACGCTCTAACACGGCTCCTACTCGAATGCCTACCAATCTATTTCTATCTGCTTGTCAACTCTACCTGCAATGCCTTCCATCCTTCTTCGTTTAGATTGAATGCCATCAAGTACACGTTTCCCCAAATTTAGTGTGCTTGCCTTCTACCTTTGAAGCTTCCAGTCGTACCCTGACTTTCACAGCAATTCACTTCCATTATACACTCTGTGGACCCAATAGAGCTCGCAGAACGATTTTAAACCATAACGAAAGCTCCATAGTATTTGCAGAGCACGCAAGACATCACTCCCAAGCATCACGCATATCCTAAACTTGCGAATCAGCTCTCACAAACCTCCCTCTCACATGTATCTCCAGACGCCCTCCAACATCGCACAACCCACGATGTACATCTCCTACCTCCTACTTGACACTAGGCAACCTCACTTGCACCAGCATAGTAAATACATACCTGCCATACACGTCTGTACCTAAGAATCATCGTACTTCCGATAGCACCAACAGAAAAGAAAAAGAATTTCCAAACAAACAAATTTCTCTCATTCGTGTCCTGCCACCTTGCTCAATGGTACATTGGCGTGCTGCCAGTCGACTGGGCTCTTCGACGGTCACTAATGGGTGTCGTCATTCCGTCCGACATGCCGCTCAGTCGACGAGACCCAAAGCCACGCGTACCGTCAGGTCCGAGGGCCTGTCGAAACCCGTTGCCCATCTGCGGACTCATCACGCCGCCCCCATTCGTCGGCGTCTGCGGCTGCAAATTCAGTCGCGGTCGACCCATGCTCGGTCCAAACGAGCCGTTGCTACTCTGTCCGCTGTTCGAACGCGGACGGAAGCTCGGACTCGGCGGCGCATTCGATCCGAACGTCGCAGCTCGCCCGCGGTCTCGACGGCCCATGGGGCTCGGCGGCGGTCCGTTCTCGCCCGTCAAGCTCGCAGGCGGTCGGAACTCGAGCTTGACTTTACTCGCATACTTGCGTCCACTCTTTTTATTCTTCCCGACCGTGAACGACACGTAGTCGCCTTGTCGAATGTCGACATTGCCATCTTCATCCGGGATAAGGCGGAAGGAGATGCTGGCATGATCTTGGCGCGTAGGTGTGATGAGTCCACCAGCGCCACGGATGGAATAGACCGTCCCGGTACTCACCTTTCCTTCTCTCAAACCTTCCAATCCTTCGCCCACTTGCTCCACATGCACAGGACGCTGGCCGACACTTGGTGCCGAGTGCACGCGGTTGCGACTGATCGGAAACATCTTTTGCTTGAGCTTATCGCAGTTCGTGCCGTCGAAGAGAACGACTTGCATGCCTGCCTGCGAATGATACTGGTCCGACAGCGTCAAAACTGCGTGCTTGGCCATCTCTTCATCTGCAAACTCGACGATCGCGTACGTCTCTCCTGCGACGATCGGAGGTTTGAGCACAGCATTTCTGCCGGTTGCATTGTCCTTCTTGAGCAGACGCAAGTACTGCACTTCGCCACACGTCTGGAAGATTTCACGCAGTGACGCTACAGACGCGTCTTCCGGGAGGTTGTACGCAATGGCAGTGCGTGCCAGGCGTCCGTGGTACGTCTGTTCTGGCGCAAGAGGTTCTTTTCGACAGACCATGCTCTCATCTTCACTCAGCAGTAGCTTTGTCGATAGTTCCAACGCTCGCTTGAGCATGTGAATGTCCGTCGTAAGCTTCTTGACCTCTCGAAAGGATGCCAAGAGCTCTAGCTTGACATATCCGTCCGTGTTCATATTCTTAAGCAAGAGGAGATTCGATGGTAAGTTTTCATCACAAAAGTAGCTTTCCAACTGATCACATATCGTCTTGAGAAACGTGGCTGGGTACGGGGCACTCGAGTCATTCGGTTCATTCTCCGGCTCGTGCGACGGACGTAGGCTGAGGCCATTGAGGTCATTTGCTAGCGTATTCGTGTCTGCAAACTGCCAAGTGTTGCTCGTTTGAATCGCCGATGGAGCTAAAGGTGCAGACGATGAACGGCTGCGAGGGACCGTCGGATAGTAGTGCGATGCTAGCTGCGCCATGACGTCCAGGTCGGACGTGCCGCCAGCGTTGCCAGAAGCACGCAGGGGATGGTAGTGCGGGTCCAGATTAAAGGAAGAGGAGGTGGCAGCAGCTAGTGCCGACTGGCTGTATAGACGTCGAGCGTCATGTTCAATATCTGACGTGTGTGCCATGGCAAAGGCAATGGGGTCATCCTGCTCCTGCTTGGCTGGGTTGCTCCCATGGTGTGGGGATGTCATACTACCGATGGGTATATTCTGGACGATGTGGCGCGTTGGTGGTCAATTCAAGAATGGAAAGATAACTCGATAACCTTTTCAAGCAGCAAGCAAGTGGTGCGTCGAGGCTGCTGGATGGGGAAAAAGGTGGAACTCTTGACAGCGAGTCAGGACGGTATAAAAAGACAGAGTGCCAGAGGGACGTCAAGCTAGTCAAGAGAACGTCGATATGCGGCTGGCTATACGAGTCCAACGTCTACTAGAGGGAAAGCGATGGGGAGGTCGTAGGAACGGCACTAGGTAAGCTCGGTCGGCTCCTGGATGACAAGCCGTGCTAGTCTACTTTTCTTGTGTCAGGTGTGTGTGGAAAATAACTCCAGTGACATTTCATAAGAAGGTGGACGTCAAACGGGTAAAAGAGGATTGAAGTGGACTAGTAGATCTGACAGACAGGGTCGTATTTAAATGGACAGCAATCTTGTAACGTCGGAATGGGTTGCTGTCGAGGCAGCTGACGAGAAAGAAACGACTAAGGCGTTACGAGAGATAGAGCGATCCATGGATGCATTAGGATGGATTACTAAGTAGAGGAAGCTTGACGTTTTTACCACCTCGATCTTTCCCATCATTATTGTTGTTCGAGGATCTTGGATCCTTGTAGCGTGCAACCATCGAGTCCAAGTCCGTGATGCGAGACGCGATGATGTGCAGAAGGCTCTGGACATACTGGACTGCATCAGCGTCTTGCTCTTTCACAGGTGGAAGTCGACCCCCGAGACTCAAGCGACATCGATTGTACAAATTCGAAACAGTCAGCACGATCTGTCCGGATTCTCGACTTCGATCATTCGCCACGCGGTCATTTCGCTGTCTAGCTACTTCCAACTTCATCGCTTCCCCTCGAAGTGACTCCAATTGCTGCTGTAGACTATCCGTATACACCATTTAGCTCATGCATCCAAAGTGGAATCAGATACAGTTGTACCCATGTATCTTGCTATTCTGCACCAGCACGAGATTCTGCGTTTCGATCTTTAAAGCTCGAAGTTTCTGTCGGAATTGGTCCGACTCGAGCTCGGAGTATCGCACTTGTTGGGTCAGATCACGATTGGTGTCCACGAGCGTCGCGTAGCGATTCAAAATGTCGCCTACTTCTTCATACTCCCCGTCTGAAGCTTCCACCGTACTTTCTAAATATTGACGATACTTGTGCAACATATCTGTTCATCATAGTATTAATTTGTACGCGCAAAAGTATTACGAAGACGGTAGTGTCAATGAACCTCGTTTCGCTTCTAGTTCATCCCGTTCTTTCATGTCCGTCTCGAGTTGATGCATCAACTGCCTCCGACGCTGATCGTTCGCCTCGGTTATTCGCTTCTCACTCTTTGCCTTGAGCTCTGCTCTCGTTCGCTTCCCATCGTTCTCTTTAATAAACCGTTCAAACCGACTAACTTGCTCCTTCATCTCTTGCTGCCGTCGATCCAACTCTTTCTGTCGACTATCGCACGCTTCCATTCGCTGGCTGTACGCTTCTTTCATGAACTCGAACGCATCCTCAAGTTCGCGTAGCTCCTTGCGTTTCTTTAAGAGCTTGGTGGATTGGGCCACTTGGGAGACACCGGAGACGACCGGCTCCAGCTCATTCAAGTCTTTTCGAGATAGATTGGACCTAGCAAAAGGCCACTACACACAGTTAGTTCACAAAGGTCAGGACGAAAGAAGCAGCAGAAGGCGTACTCTCGTATATTCGCCTCGGTCAAAAACACGTTACTACTAGCATCATCCTGCGTCGTAGCATCCGAACCTGGTTTATCCATATCTCTTGCCTCCAAAAGTGATCAATAACGCGACAGAACCCTGTCTTCCTCGTGATCTGGAGCGAGATTTCCATGAATAGCAGCACAGTTGGCTACAACATCCCACTGAAACCACTTCACGTCTCTTCAAGATTGCACATGTCCAATTATATAGGCTAAAAAACATATTTAACACATTTGATTGGCCGAAAAGCGTTTGACCCGACATCCAACCGAACACCAATAACTCAAAGCAATTATGGAGCTCGGAGCACAGCCTACGACGGTCTGGGAGGCCCGTGGTGATGAAACCATCGTCGGAACGAGCGTTCGCATCGACCGTGATGGAAACAAGCGTGTTCTGGTAACCACACGCGACCAAATTCGTGACGTAGATGCCATTTCAGGCGACTGTATTCACCAATGGTCCTTCCGATCCGGTAGTCCATTGGCTTTACGCGCTGCTGCAGTACGCAATCCCGTCTCCAATGTCTACTATGGCATCCGTGGAGGTAGCAATAGTAAAAGCACAAGTCGTAGCGCTCGTGACGGCAAACTTCATGGCCAATCTCTTGTCACGTGGGAAGAAAAAGACACGGAGCCAGCCAAGTGGACAAGCGTAGTTTTAGAATCTCCTTATGCGCAATACTTCCAGTCCGGTAGTAGCGCCAGCGTCCTGTCCTTGCTCGTACACCCTCAACTGAAGAACGAGGTAGCGGTGGCATTCACGGATGGCACCTTTGCTGTCTACAACAGTGCTCTGGAACACGTCGTGGACGCCCAAGAGCTAGAAGACACGGACACAGAGTACCGTACGTTATGGGCAGATCTATCGTCTGACCACCGTAGTCCCACCAAGGGAACGCTATTCCTATCACTTGTCATCGAAGACACGTACAGCTTAAACGTAGAATTATACGTCTACCGGTTGGAACGTCCTCGTGGCAAGAAAGCAGAAAGTAGTAAAATCTCTAGCTCTCTTGCGTTGCGTGTGCCCCTCACACCTCCAGTCGATGGAGCGACGCTTCAGACGGCTGCCTTCCATGCTGAAATTTTTGCCTACTCCTTCGTTTGGAGCACTGGACAGTGGGAAATGGCCTACTGCCATCACGATACGGTGCACCAGACGCTGTCCTGGACACGTACAGAGACCGTGTCTACCATTGCCCCAGAGAGCAATACCGACAACATTTCCAAGAAGAAGAAAACGTCGCCAGTAGAGTACAAAGCATGTGGTGTTGGATTCTTTAGCTACCTCATGCTCACTTCCTCTACGTCCACGGACCTCACGGGATGGGATGCAAAGTTCAAGGTTAAAGTCGCATCGACGTCCCTCTCGGACCAGTCTGGCTCGATTGTCGACTTGCAAAGCTCGTTTAATGGCGAGGTAGTCGTCGCAGCATACGCTAAAAAGGCTGTTGTTGTGGACGTCCGCAACAAGCACTCCTCCCTAGCCAACGTCCTTGGCGCCAACGCTCACGCCACCTACTCGACTGCAGCGTCCATGGACTTTGACACGCTCATCAGTGGCGACAAGCCTCCGACCAATGAGGAAGAAGCCATTGATGCCATTCTGGACACGGATAAAACCAAGACCAAGGCAGCTATCTCCAAGCGTGTTCACGGCGTCACCAGCGATAGTATGTCCTATTCCATGGCTGTTGCTGTCGCCCAACGCACTGTGCTCACACCAGACTTGGCGCTTTGGCAGCTACTGACCCAAGCGTTGCAGACAAAGCTCTTGTCGACTCGAGCCATCCCAAAGCTACTTCCGACATTGCTCCAGCAAAAGCAAAGTGACGTCCTCGATGCATGTGTCCAGCACTTGATCGACATTGACGAGAAGTCTGTCGTTCAGTTGGCGAAACACTTCCTCCATGCTTCAGTACGCGCGTCGTCCGCCCGGCGGCCGAAGAAGGAGACATCCAAGACACTGGATGAAGGCAACGAGACGTCTTTGATGGCTGTCTTGGCACTACCTGCCAACCCCGTCTTCTTGCGCCAAGCCGTGAAGCACTTGCCACTCAACGATGTCGTCCTACTGCTCGCTGTGTGCCAGCAGAGGCTACTGACAGCGCTGGCTGAGAACGATAGTGATGCGACGGATATTACGCCACGTACGAGAAAGCGACGGTCGTTGGAGCTTAAGCAAGAGAACTTGGCGCAACCGAGTGCTCGACAGGTTGTGAATTGGGTCTGCGTACTCTTAGATGCTCACTTTACGTCGTTGGTAGTCGCGGCGGCAAGTGACGAGTCCATCGCGACGTCTATCCAGAAGATGAACGAGCTCGTTCAGAAGAGTCTCGAGTGGTGCGATGCATTCGAAGGTGTGCAGTCTGTGCTAGGAAACTTTTTGAACGGTGTACCGTTGCCACAGACGCATGGTATCCCAGACTACTCCATCGAGGAACTCGTCATGTAATACAAGTTTTTACTCTTGCCTTTTGTATCGTGCACATTATAAAGTAGATGAGGGTATCCATGCAGCTACATCCGTTTTCGTGGACACGTCAGCCACATGTATGAACGTCGTTTCGTGCGGTTTCTAGTCACTGAACGTGGCAATTGACGTGGGTTTCAAAACTTTACGAGGGTTTCCACATCAGCATGTCATTTTAAAACTTGCGTCGTAGAAACTTGGCGAGCATGCTGCTGAAACGATCTTGGGTATGCCTAGGTGTGATCACAGCGTGCTTGATCACCGGTGAAAGCTCTGCTTTGCAGGACAGTGCAAAGGTTGGAAACTGGACTGATAATGCGTACATGCAAGGGAAAGTAAGCCCACCAGATCAACTTCCGTCTGGGAACGATTACTTGGATCCAAAAGCAAACAAAGGCGACACGGGTAGAGGTAACTTCCGGACGTCCGAAGTACCGAGTTCAGCTTTGAAAGATGCTCAAAATGTCAAAGGCAAGCATGCCTACACTGGTGGTAATGCCGGAGGCTCCGGAAGCTATGACATGGTCACTGACCTCAAGAGCTGCAGCAAGAAGAAGCATTCGGTGAATTCCAAGGTCGGTCCAATGAGCGAAGAGGTCTCTATCATCTTCCGCGGCCCGATGGAAATTTCGGATATTGCAGTCTTTGATGGCTCCTCTAGAGGCTCATGGGATAAAGTCTCGTCCTACTCGGGCGGCTCAAGTAACAATCTAGTCTTCATGGAAAATCGAAACTACGGAACTGCCGAGCGAAGTCCGCAGACAGTTCGAAGCGGCTTTAATGGGAAACTTGAGGATGCCTCCGATCCGTCGAATAAATATGCTGGTGTCGGCATAGCGACTGGGGATGAAGTGAATATCATGCAGGACGCTAAGTGTGCTGGTTCGTGTCTCGGGTGGCATGACGAACACGGGTATCATGGATGGGATGGCGGCAAGAAGCTGTTTGCGACTCGTGTAAAGATGCCAAAGTCAGGCCGCAAGCCAGACTTGCCAGCCATCTGGATGCTGAATGCACAGGCAGTTCGAAGTTCTCAATACCAATGCAATTGCCGTGGCATGGGTGACCCTGGTGGATGTGGCGAATTGGATATCGCCGAAGCGATTCCAAATGTGGAGAAGCTGATAACGCACTACTACTTTTTGAACAAGAACCCATCTCCAGGCAACGAAAACTTTCTCTCGCGTCCTACTGAAGAGTACATAAACATCCTAACACTTATTCATGACCACGACCCGGGCACAATTAAAATCGTTGGTCTTCATGGAGATGGCTTTAACTACGACGCGAACAGTATTTCAGAAAACGAGATTTCGGTCTTGCTTGACCTGTAAGCGTCGATCTACTTGTCGATATCGGCTAACCATTGTAAACAACGCTTGAATGCTCTTCTTTAAACTTTTTCAATTAAAGATACGTCCTTGGTGTGTCGATCCTCTCGTCGTCTTGTAAAATCAATATCGCTTCCTGATGCAGATACCAGGTACAATAGAAGAAGACGTAATTGCGCCAATCTTGGTATCCGCTATGCTTAATCTTCAACCATTGCTGAGGAGATGATCTTGTCTGGTATCTTGTGCGATGGCATCTGCTATGAAATAACTGACGTCAGTCGATCTGCCTAAAGAGGCTTTATAGAGCGTACATACTATTCGTAGTAGATTTGTTCGCCATAGCATATCACTCGGATCTTGTTCTATGCCGAATAGAGTTTGGTACCTTGCAGAGATACTCTGAGCAATGTAAGTTGCACCTCCACAAGTGAAATGCTGTCTTAAATAGTCAGAAGATCAGGCTTGATCTATTCAAAAAATATCTAAGAAAATCAGGTTACCATCCTATCCAGCGTTTCTTGGGCAACCGTGTTGTTCATGATATTGAACTCCAATCACTTCCACCGGACGCGGTACACTCTCGTCTCAAAGCCCACTGCCTGATATGGGTACACTGGGCAAGCCGCAGAAAAATTTTGCGTAGTTGACAGAATCCCGATGCGACATGAGTTGCTTGACAGGCAATATTTTGACTTCAATCTGTCGCCAGTAGCTGCTAGCAAGACCTACAGATATCCATGCTGCTCTTGGGCTTGCGTTCGTTCAGACCGATATAAGTGAACATAAATAGCGACATGTAGCTCCTCATTAGCTATGCTTGAAGTTCATGTGTGGTAGCGTCAGCCTCGGTCCGCATAACTATCTCATGGTGCGCTGCCTTCCATTCCGTTGGGAATGGATACTACAAAACGGGACTATCCCGTAGAAAGTTTCGGCGTCAGCAGATGATAGCGTTTGATTATTATTTTTTTCGAGGTGCCGAGTCCGGACCGACGGCCACGGCTAAGGACACAACGTAAAATGCATGTAGGCAGTATGAAGGCTGTTTTGCTAGTGCTCTGGGCTGCAACTGCTCAAGCCGTCGATATCTACCTCCTCAACCTTTGTGACGACGACATCCTATTGTACGACAATGGTAACACTGACCGTCTCAAGTCCAATTCCGCCGTTAAGCAAGAACTGGAGCCTGGGGATATTCGAGCTTACCGAAGTGGCATGAGCAACCAAGCTACTCGTATGATACATCTTTCTCATACCAGAAAGTGACCACATGACTCAGTAGTATGCTAGTGGCCGAGTTCTCCATCCAAGAAGACAAGACTTGGTACGACATAAGTATCATTCCGACCGGACCCAAAAGCGGCGTACGTTCATCTTCTACAAGTTCCTGATATTTTTAGAAGTAATCACTGTGTCTTCGTAGCCCGAGTATTGTGACAGTCTAAGCAACTGCAAGGAGCATACTGGCGGCGTAGGCTTTAATGTCGCTTTGCAAATCTCTCCTCAAAGTGATACGAACGGATTTAACTGCCGAACGCTCTCGTGTCTTGAAGACGGCTGTGAAGATGCCTATCAGTACCCAGAACAGAACGACAAGACCCACAATTGTCCATCCAGTGCCATCATGTCCGTCGTCTTCTGCCCCACATCCAAAGGTTCATCTTGTTTATACGGTTTGTTAGTAGTACGTACTAAACATGCTTATCTAGATCCGTACGATTTGGATTTAGGTGCGAACAGTGGTAGTCGTATTGACGATGGAGATATTATTCGAGTCCAAACCTCCCATGGGGAAGTCCAAACCGCATCTCCGAAGCCAACCATACGAGCTGATCATTCAGAAGATGAGAGCTCCGACTCTTCCGACGAGGAAGATAAAAAAGAGTCCACAACAAAAACTAGTACAACTAGTAACCGCAACAATGGCGTCTGGATAGGAATCCTCGTGGTTCTACTCCTAGTCCTCATGCTCTCGGCATTTGTAGTCTATTGGAACCGTGACGCCATTGTCTTTTGGCTGCACTCACGTCGGAAGCCACGACGTACTTCTGAAGACCACGTCTTTGCCGCGGTAAGTATCAAAACACCAGCTACATAGACTGCTAGATCGTGTCACGATCTTTTCTTTCCAGTATTCTAAATAACTCATAAACAAGCTTCTGACGGTTACATTGGCATGTGTCTCTTGCACTAGGGTGAGCAAGAGGGAACGCCGACTCATGCATCATACGAGAGCCAAAGCGTCGCTTAATGAAAGTTACAAGAACAAGTCAAAGAGATTTATTTATCAATTTTTACTTGTCTTCATATAGAAACGAATAAGAAACATCAAGTTTGTTTCGTAAAGGGTTAGAGTAGATTGAAAGTGATTAGAAAAAGTAGCTTGCCATCGCCACCGCAATGGTAACCACCGACGTCGAAGCAATGCTGCTAGAGTCCGATTCAGATCCAGACTCGTCCGAGGAACCGGTGCTGGACATGGATTCGTCGGAGGACATGGATTCCTCAGAAGACATGGACTCGTCAGACATCGTCGAGTCACTAGAAGGCATCGAGCTGCTGCCCGTATCCATGGAGGAAGAGCGATCGACGATGCCATTGAAAGAGCCTGGATTGGAAGCGGCGATGCTACCGGATGACCCCGGGTTGCTAGCTGCCACATCATTTCCTTGCGTTCCTTGGCCGGTCGTATCTGTGGAAGAGGGACGCTCAACAATGCCATTAAAGGAGCCTGGATTCGAAGCGACGATATCAGAGGCTCCCGGGTTCGAGACTGGCAAACCACTTCCTTGACCGTCCGCAGTAGTCGTACCTTGAGCACTGCATTGCACTGCAGCGAGGGCACCAACAACGAGCAGAGTACGGAATTGCATGGTTCTTCTGTAGCGAGCAAAAGCAAGAATGCTTCTTCCAGGTGGAGCGCCAACACATCTTCAAAGTCTACTCAGATTTTGTCAGCACATCAGTTCAAAGAATTGTAATCTATATTCGTCTACGAATTTCCGCAGATTGAAAGATGTACGACTGCCAATACCGAAGATGATTCTCCGTACGAAAAGTATTCTGTCAATTGTATTTGAACAGACATCATTTTCGATGCACGATCTGTCCATACATCAACGTGGCAATTACTATTAGTTTGTACCCATTTCCAATGCCACATTAGCTTAGTCAAAAGAAACTTGTTTGTGAGAATTATTCTTGGTCAAATCATAGCTTCTAGCTACTCGTCTCACTGCATATAGTGGTGAGGATAGGCACTATGGTCTACAAAAAGTAGGCAGCAGTGGCAATCATGATGGTGACAGTTACGTGAGCCATTGGGGTCAAGGCTCCATCAGTGTCCCCTCCGTTATCAGAATCTGAAGCTGTGTTGCCAGAAGCTGGTGCACCACCTGCAGCAGGTGAGCCATTGCCACCACTGGTAGGTGAGGTGTCCGAGTTTTCGGCAGGTGCGCCGTCCGCACCTGGAGGTGCCGTTACGCTAGCATCATCGGGCGACCCCATAGAGCCTTGCGCAGGATCAACCTGTCCAGACAAATCTTCATCTCCTGACGCACCTTCAACCCCAGAGCTCATGGCGTTAGCGTCTGGTCCTTGGTTAGACCCCTCCAGGTGCTGCTCGTCAGGAGATCCTTCCTGAAGTTCATTAAGGCCCTGCTCGTCGGCGGATGGCCCTTGCTTAGACCCTTCTGGCGCTTGGCCGTCAACGGAAGGTCCTTGCTTGGATCCTTCAGAAGATTGGCCTTCAGCAGGAGACTCTTTGTTCGGTCCTTCAGGCGCTTTGCCGTCGGCAGGAGATATCTGGGCGGAGACTTCAGGGTCCTGGGCGCTGATGATCGTGACAATAACTGCGAGAATGACAAGTTGGAGCTTCATATTGTAGATGCTTGGCTTATAGCTTGTTGGCTGTTGGTTTGTCCGAGAGAAGGGAATTTGAGAAGTGAGGAATGTCGAGCAAGGAATACCGGGATGGCAAGAACTCAGAAGGAGTGGTGGAAACCTGGTCAGTTCAGGTTGAAGTAGTGCATACTTTAATAAAGGTAAAATCGCGAATTGTAGCGTGGTAATCAACGGGAAGAGTATCCGTGGTGACGGATACATGGGTTCAGGCGCATGGTTACAAAAAATAGGTGCTCCCCTGGTGGAGCATGTTGACTTTCAACAATTTAGAAGATAGAATTCGTAGGGCAGGAGAGCTTATGCCATACATTACTCAAAGAAACTTTCCTGGCGTCTTTGCTGGTATCAATTCAGGCTAATGTCGCGAAGATATCGCAAACGTAGATAGTGGCTTGCAAATACCAATTTGGATATCGCTGTTCAATTCGTGCATGCTACTGATTCATGCGAGCTTGCGCATACACATCTTTACCTTAAGCTATCACTGTTTATAGCTATTCCATCTTCTTTAGAAATAGAACATCATGAAAGCGTAACTGGTGGTCAAAAGATGATGTGCTTAGTTCTGAAAATTCATGCCAAGGGATATAGACCGCGCGTATGCTCCGATTGGCATACATCCAACCCAGAAGTGTATCTTGCAGTTAAAATCTATCCGAATCGGCTCGCATAGTATAAGCTATAGACTGCTTTCCTTGGCAAGCTTTAGGGATAAGATAAAAGCAACTGTTTGAGATATAATGGCTATGGAATTTACCCTGTCGCGTCGAAATATAACTGTGCTATCCCTAAAAAAGAGAATATCATGTCGTGGGACGTTGAAGCTGTAAAGTTCATGGAAGCCTATGACATCATTCGAACAGCATCAAATGCTACAAATCGTTTTATCCAAGATATTTCGTCAAACTAGGGTCCAGCAAAGTGTTCAAACTCTTGTGTTTGCAGCCACTCCACTTATCAGCGGCATTCTATTGGATACGCACAAGCAAAGGTCGAGTACTACTCCACATTTCGTTCAAGTCAGTAAAGTAGGTGTCGTTGAACACTTATCTCTCATGCAGCAGTGGACTAACCCTTTGCTGATCCAACACTAAGACCCATCAAGATACTCAGCTTATACAGCACAGGACCATCGTCACCTTTGCGAGACATATCGTAAAGAATAATAGTTTGTGGTAGCCTAGAGACAGCTTCACCGTCATCTGGTAACTTTAGCCGCACGCAAACTCTTACCACAATGCTCTGATTACATGTCTCGAAAGAATGAAGTATCCTCGAGGTACATCTTCCGTCTTGGCTCCTTTAATGTACAACACTTGCGCCTCCTACCTGAACTCGTGTTTGGACCCAAAAGACCACGACTTGAATACATGATTCGTCAATTATTATCTTAATACGGATAGTAGTCATCAAACGAAAGCACTTCTAGATGACTAATACTATCGAACAGCCACGTGACTCGAACAATCGGTTTGTGCCACCGATCAAAACACGCTCTTGCCTCTTCACACGACATGGTGTTCGGCACGATCCCGACAGACTGTTTCTTGTCCATTTCCTCCATCTCCATCGTCATCCTTCCTCCAAAATGTCCTACAATTTCATTCAAACTGTCCATTTGAAAGCCAAATGCGTCCACTTCATCCAATAGAACAAAGTGCAGTCCTCGAAAGATCTCGTTACGTTTCCCAGACACCCAACGTCGTTGTCTTGCTTCCCGAGGCTTATGCGTCGCGTCACTATACATGTCTCCGATGACTTCATATTTGTCCATATCCGTAATCCACTTGCCCGACGCAGCACTATCTTCTACCCATGTCACATCAACGATGTAGCAGCCTTCTGCCAACGCTCGCATGTACTTTGCGGTGCGTTTACACCGTCCAGACGCATTGGTGCGGGTGAGCAAGTGCGTGACAGACGTCGAATACGTCTTGTGCTCTTCATCGTAGAAGCAGTCAAAGGACGGCCCGAAGCGTGCGCCGAGCTGCTTGCAAGCTTCTAGTACCTGTCTCGCCCTCTTTGGTGGTACGTCTGTAGATACGAACATGAACTTATCTGTCGGTATATCGACGAGTGTCTCCACTTCTACTTTCGCTTCTACTTGCATAGCAGCATTTAATCGAGCGTTTACATCTTGTTGGACGTCGTCTGACGTAGGTGTCTGGGTGAGATCCTCGATCAATTGATCCGGCTCTTCCCAATTTCTCCGCCACACTTGTTTACTCGGTGTATCCGCTACATTATTCTCAACCCTACTTTTCTCCTTGGACGTCTTATTCCCCTTCTGTGCCCGTGTGGAGCCCCAATGAGAGCTAGCGTACTGTCGTTTCTTGTTGTGTTTCGACTGGGGAGTTGATAAGAGGTCAGGAGAGAATGGCATTCGGGCTTGACTGTCATCTTTTTCTTCATTGGAAGATTGCGATTGCAATATATTCGCAAGGACGTTGGAATGGCCAAAGTTAGCTGTTGGAATGTACTCGCTCGCACGTTTCCGTTTCTTGGCTTTGCGATTGGATGGTGGAGAAGTCGCACGGTCTAGATCTGCTTCCTGCTGTCGGATCGTTGACATGTAAGCGTCCAAGTCTTGTGTCTGCATGACGCTGGAAGACTCATTGTCTACAGATGCACCGGTGCCAGAGTCAGACGCCATGTCTTCCAGTAAACTCGTGTTACCACCACCGGTATTCGATGTATGTACTTCTACCTCTAGTGCATTAGACCGACAGGTACTCGTGCTCTGTCCATTCTTTCGTGCTTTTCCACTCGTCTGCTTAATAGACGAAATGTCTACATTCCACTTTTGAGACGGAGCAGAGCCTCTACTTGCGTTGGATGATTCTGGTGTTGGTTTCCAAACGATCGGATTATCGTCAGTATTGGCAGAGAAAACCTTTTCAGCCATATTGGCAGTGATGGCATTGTCGACATTCGCGTCAGATACGTTTTGTAGCTGCTGCTCGACGACTTTCCAAGCAGCTAGAAGGCTTTCGAGAGATTGATTCCTAGTCGACTCGGACGGACGCGTTGGTAGTCGACAAGTAGGACAGAAACTCTCGGCTCTACTGAGGTAGTATGAAATGCAATTGGCACAAAAGTTGTGCTTACAATCGAGTGCTTGTGGCTCGACAAAGAGGTTTTTACTAGAATATTAGAAATAATTCACGTTAGATTATCTGTATAGATGATATAAGTGTCGTTGCAGTGTCTTATGAAGCTTGTGGACGTACCAGAGGATACACGTGAGATGCTCGCGAATGAGACGGACAGCATCTTGTCGGTCCGAAGAAAGCAGATCCATGGCTTACAGTGTATTGTGCTAGATGAATGGTACGGTCGAGATGAGTTCTACGAGCGTATGGACGCTAGAAAGAACTCGAACGGAGATGCGAAGACAGCAGGCGGCGTCAATGGCACCGGCGGTTTGCTTTCGGTCTGTACGGAAATAATAGCTTTATAACATAGAAAATAACGTTAGTCTACAAGTATGAGTATTTTATAATGAGATTTGGCGGGAAGGTATTGTCTTCTTATAATGTATTATTTACTTCAATTAAACTCTAAAACTAGCCGTAATGTGTAAAGAATAGTTCATGTAGTATGTTAAATATAAATAATGCTACGATATAGGTTAAAAATTGTAATGAACACACTTCATGTACTGATCAAGATCACAAGTAGGTACAAAGACAATTGGAAACTTGGGCGAAATGCGATCCCATGACATTCCATCCAACCGTCTTCGATTTGCCGACATATTAGTACAGTTACGACATTTGTAGAATCCTTTTTTACCGTGATTGTAAGCTTTGTAGCGAAGACGTACGAAGGCAGTTACTGCGTCCAGCCTACATTCGACCCTACGAATCAATCAAGCCACGGAATCCCCCGGGATTCGTCAGCGTTACGCCATGCGTGTAAAAAGACTTCAGTGGTCGAATGCGTCAAGCTTCCGAAAGAAGTCTGGTGACTCATTAAGTCACATGGTGACGAGAAGCTGACACGAATGACAAAGAGAAGTTTGGCGTTTATATTAGAATAGTAGGGTCATGCGACTCATTCGTTCTGGTTCGGAAATGATAAAGATAGAGTTCAACTAACCAAGCACGAACTGAGAGAGGATAGGAGGATAAAAATCTCTTTGGCGGCGTGCGAAAGCTTTAAATCAGATATTGGCACATAAAAGGAACTAGGTAGGATAGAGATGTGGTGGCTACATGGCAACTAGAGATTAAAATAAACAAAGTTGTTGCCAAGCGAGCATGCTGCGTCAGCTACAATAGCAATAGAGAAGTGGGCGAGTAGGCATAGATATAGGGAGAGGAACTCTCCATGTATGCATATGAAACGAAACTCTAACCTTCTTGAAGACATCCTAGTATGTCGACGTAAACGAACTTACCGTGCCTCATAATCGGACGGATGATAGTGGTTTAGGAGTGAGCCAACGAATCTGAGCACACTGCTTTTCGTAAACGTTCCTATTGTTGGCGGTGGGTGAAGTACCTCCAATTATGATCACTCTTTCTCATCCAACTGCATAGAAAAGTCTTATCTGCCTGCATACAATGCTCTGATGGCATGCTCATTCAAGTTTAGTCTATCATCGACTTAATATAACGAATTTCTGTCATACTAGAGGTATAAGTTGTAGCGGATAGTCGACACTACCCGATGTGGTCATCTACAAGTTTGAGAGCAGACAAGTGGGACGTGAAGGTTATGACGACAGCAAATGCACGAAACATTGCTGTATTGTCGAAGGTTTGAAGGTCGACAGTGTGATATGCACTTGGCAATTACAAAGCCGTTGGCTTATTTCTTCCAGTCAAGCTGGTGTGAGTTTCAAACGTCACCAGAGTAGCTTCCCTGACCATTACTGCCGCAAAAGAAATCGTAGGGATGTTTTACAACGGACGTCAGCGGGGTTTATTCCATCCCGAGTATCTCCTTTTTAACCTATTGACGTCGTTTGGTGTGAGCTCAAAAGCTTTTTGCATCCCATCGTTCGCAGCGACACACTCTATTAATGATGCCGAAGACGGATGGTCACTCAAGCGTCATGTAGGTACGACCGTTGAGGCGCCCATCTTGGTTTCGGCACTTCGACCATACCGTCTGTCATTCCTGAAAAGCAGCCAATTGGCTACGCCGCGGTATCATATGAGCGCATTGCATCGCCGCTTCAGCTCGATCGTACGATGTAAATAGCTAACTCGACTCGATGGCAGCTTGAAAGAGATCATTTTTTAGTTTGCAACGCAAAGAGTAAACCGCCACTTGCAGCCTCTATGACGATGTCCTACACCCAAAGCGAATTTGACCAAAGAGACTCTATGTCCAAGTCGTCCTTGCAGTTCATCCTCGATGGCAATCACCAATTCCATGCCCCGCATGCCTCTTCGTTTTCAATGATGCACTCACCCACGAAGGTGTATATGCATCAAGAGCCGGCAACAGCCGAGGAGATGCCTCCAGTTCCCACTCGTGCCGTCGCAACTGGTAGCAAGAGTAACTCGCCTCGTCCAGCCAACCGCGTTTGTAAAGTGGACGATTGCAACCAGTACGTCGTTGACAAAGGCTTATGTGTCAAGCACGGCGGTGGAAAGCGATGTATCGAGCACGACTGTAACAGTCGCGCAAAGCACTATGGCAGGTGCTGGAAACATGGTGGATCGACCCAGTGCATGCAGCCTGGATGCGAAAACCGTGCCAAGTCGCGACGACTTTGCTGGTCGCACGGCGGCGGTACCAAGTGCAAAGACACGACATGCGATAAAATCGCTATCTCCAAAGGTCTTTGCTGGGCACATGGCGGTGGTAAGCGGTGCATCAAAGACGGATGCCTAAAACAAGCATACGAACGTACGGACAACCTCTGCACCAAGCACTTCAACGAGCTACCGCAAGACGAAGAGATGTCCTACTCTGTCAACATCTAACGCGCCTCCCTACAGCCGTCCACGTCCTGCGTATGCTTCACATTGATCAACACCAAAGATACTCAATTGGTACCACTTACATCCTTTTGCCTTCCATCGCCTTTTGTTTTAAAGATCAATAAATGATTAAAAAAGGTTGAAGAAACATGTACGAATAGTTCATTCCTCTTGCAATTGCAAAATCTCACGCACGCGCAGTTTAAATCGTCTAGAGTACGTATCCGGGTCGACGGCCGAGATGCCTTGGGACGGTTTCCCCATCAAGACTTTTCCAGCCTTTTCCAATTGCTTGGCCCAATCCCACTCTTGTAAAATGTCAATGATACCGACAAAGTAGACTTCTTCCGGACCGTGCCCGGCGTCTTCAATCGGTTCCAAGTTCTGACTCACCGTCGAGTCCTTGTGCCCGTACAAGCTGTCCATGTGGTTAGACGGTGTGGCTTCGTGTTCGTGATACGGTTCCTGCAGTCGGCACTTGTGAATGCCAACGAGCAAAGAGTAGTCCATGATACCCATGGAATTCAAAAATTCACAATCTTCCTCCAGTTGCAGGTACAGGCTCTGAGCTACTTGTGGCGCGAGGTGGAGCGACCGCTTCAGATCGAGGTCTTTATAAATCATATCCGGACGATGGTAGTGGTCCTGAAGCATGTGACAGTCATCGTCGAGACCAAAGGCGTAGCTGGCATTACAATCCGAGCACGTCACTTCCTCTCCTTCCTGCGGTCGCTTGGCCACTCGATCCACCCACGACCCTTTCACGTCATACTTTTCACTGATCGTCGGCGTGTGCTTGACACTATGGAGGACGTTGGACATGACGACAAAGTAAAAGTTGCGTCCGTACAGTCGAATGCGATGGCAACCAAAGAAACGAATGATACGACTCTTGGAGTGCGTCTTGATGTACTCAGCGTACTTGGGTACCATTCTCACGAGCTTCCGACACTCCTTCTCTTTCATGCTCTTCACAATCAAAGCGTTGTCACCTGAAAAGAACATGAACGCACCACTCGATCCACCACTCACGCGTTCTTTCGCCGTCGCACGGAACGACGCTAAGTACGTTTCGTCTGATAGACCAAACGCGAGACGTATCGACCTGAACTCTGCTGGAGCATAGTCGATAAAGACCTTGGGTTTCGGATGTTCCAAGCTACTAGGCTTACTCCAGACATTCGTCGCGGACCGTTTGAGACCTGCAAAGAGCGGAGACGATTTGGCTGTAGGGGACTGATTACTCTGGAGCTCAATCTCCTGCTCAAAGAGTTCGAACGGGACGTGGGAGACTGGATAGAGGGAGAAACGACCGATGCTACTTCTAGACGAAACGTGCTCTTGGGACAAACGAGTAAAGTAGGCACTAGCCCGCAAGAAAGTCGAGCTGAGCTGGTTTTGGCCATACGATTGACATTGCGTAGATGATCGACGCGGCGGCGACGTGCTCCCACCTGACATTAAGTGGTCCGGGACAGTCTGCATGCGAGATGTCGGGGCACAAAAGGCACGAGGCGAGTTGACCATGTCAACGCTCTGGACGTGAGAGAAGAAGGTGACGTTGGCAAAGGTAGGATCTCGTTCAGCTCCGACGAGAAGCTGCTGGAAGAACTGGTGCGTGTCATGGGACTGAGAAGCATGCAAGATGGCTTTTGTGATGCCTGACACGGTGTAATAAATGATCTCTTGTTGCAGCGTTTCCGTGCTTTGGGTCGACGTCTTGGACGATCGAGACGATAGGAGAGAGGAAGCCGACCCGACGGATTGGAGGGCTCTTCCTAGACGATGCTGACGCTCAAACTCGGGACTGGAGAAGAGGTCGTGTGGACTCGAATCGCTGTAGGTAGCTGGATTCGTATGCTGCCCGTTGGATTCCTCTTCACTAGTGTCTCGATGAGACCGGAGACATGCGAAACCCCATCGGTTCACGAGTATCCACACGACACCAAGACAAAAGCCTTTTGCTGACAACAAGTACTGGAATAACGCAACGAGGACATGAGGCGCACCTGTGTTTCTCGTCGTAGACGTATTGGGTGTATGGATGCTCATGCGACCATACGAAGATGGAAGCTGCTGGAGAGCAGTGTCATTGGACCAGTAGACAAAGAACGACGCGAGGATGAAGAGCCAAGTGGCGTTCAACGAATGGACGTACACTGTCATGCGTTTCATCATCCGTCTTCGAGCTTTCAAGGCGATCACCGTCCCGCTGTTGGATCGCCACCAGCTTATGATCAAGGTGAATTGAGCTGCAATGACAAGGAGGACGACGAGACCGAGGAAAGCTCCCCAATAGAGCAGTACAAGTGATTTCCACTGACTCACACGCCACTCCAAGTCCCTCTTGGACTCGACACGAGGCAAGAGAGGAAAGAGTAAGCTGGCTGTACTACATATCTCTTCACTTGTCATGTCATACTGTCTCTGGAACCCGTTGGAAAAAAGGATGAGAGGAATGGCTACTGCCATTATGGTTGAAGCAGTCCAGACGACTAGATGATAGAGCTTCAGCTGCGACTTGTGGTCGGCGAAGGGATTCGAGACAGCGACAAAGAGCTGGAAGATTGCCGACGCGAACCAGCCAACACTGCCGCATAAGAGGAATAAACGCACGCCGGAGAGGACGCTGCATGTCGTTATAGACTGCATCGCGCACGTTCGACGAGTGACGGACTCGCCACTGGAACAGTACATGGCGACGTGGACGATAGAGAGGATGGCTAGGCCGAGCTCACATAGAGCTACGTACACTAGGATTTCGTTCGGAAATCGCCGGTGAGTCTTGGCACATGTGAACGAGACGAGAATGAAGCATGAGGACAAGAGGCTGAGAAGACTGCCGACTACTACAGGCGCTTGAGACTGCAAATCACTCGGAATGACGTAGGTGAGACCGAATGCTGAGGCAAAGACTGCGACAACGAGACCCCAGAAACATAGGCGACGCAAGTGTGCTCGAGCTTTTTGCCACTCAAAGTGTAGTAGCCAGAAGGATGATTTCTTTTGCAGCTCCGGATGATCTCCAGGGGGTGTGATAGGAAGGAGGGAGCCTCGAGTCCCTGCATTCGTAGAAGTATACTGGATGCTAGAGTGAAGGACATCTCCTGGGGAGCTCAGAGCACTTGTAGATGCATCCACTCGACCGCCCAAGATAGCTGTCAAGGGATGCGAGTGACTGTAGGTCCGTCTATAGGGCACAGGAGATGACGTCCGGTCGGACTCTAATGCTTCTGGCGAAATCGTCGTTGGACTTGGTGACCGGTGGGCTGTCGGTGAATTGACGATTTGGAAGTCTGGACTGCAGGGCGATTTGTGAGCTAGATACGAGTGGTAGATCCTACTCGTAGGAGGAGACGGTGATCCTACGTGCAGTTGGTCGGGTCTATGCATGCACGCCGTAGCAGTTGAGCTTATGCCGTTTTGAACGAAAGACAAGTTGCTACGAGGTCAGAGGTGTCTGCACCCGAGAGGGAACGTGAGGAAGAATGTTTTTTGTCAGCTCAAGAGACTGGACGTAACGTGTGCAGGTGCTCCACTGGAATCTAGTGGCTGTTGACGCGAACAAAGAGGCTAAGAGCCGCGTTACTTATTGCGTTGGGCTATCTTTCCTCGACCTTGACACTACTGCCGGCGTCGAGCGCAAGAACTTAAATGACTTAGGGACGAAGCAGACCACCTGGATGCCGCTAGTCATCATCTGTCAGTCTGGAAATGCGCGGAGAAAGGTCCAAAGATCGATGTTTTTAATGAATTTGTTGGTACCAAAGAGGCGGATATGCCCTGTCTGCTTTCGAACAAAAGATAGAGGAATCTACGGCTGCATGATCTCATGGTCGGAGAAAGTATCTTTATTCGTGGTCAGCACGGATCATGAAGAGGCGCTATCAAGCAAAGCGCCGTACCATCCCACGCAGTTACCAGACAGATTGATCATGCGAAGGAGTGTGCTATAACCTGTTTTAAAATAGCTATTGAGTGACTTCTTACGGATGTTGATTGGATCAGTAGAGAGCGTTGATTTCCGTGTTGGAAATACTCATCCCACCTTCTTCCGTCTTCACGAGACGATTGTAGCCTTTAGCGTCTGATTCGTAGTCTTTGTTAGGAGAATTGAGATCTGAGTAGCTTTTATAATGATGATGCCAAGTGGGAAGCTTCGAACGTCGGTTATAAAGATACAAGTAGCTCTTGCGTACGACTGAAAATTGAGAGGATGTGCAGTAGCGAAGGATTTACTCGTTCGGCATCCTTGGACACGGGCAACGTACTAGAGTCTTGCTTCTGATAACAGTGTCGTTTACTGATATGATTCCTTTCCTTGTATTTCCTTCTTATGCAACCACTCAAACTTATCTCTTCTCCTGCGACTGTCCAGCTCCATCCACCGGCACCTGCATCTCAAAAATGTCGAGTTCGCCCTCATTTTTCACTAGCAAAAACCAAAGTTACCACCTACTCCACGTATCTTTGCATACAAGAGCAACTAGGTACCTGCAATGTTGATGTTGGCGCCATTGGCAACTTGAATGTGACGCTGGACGCATTCCAAGAGCTCCGATTGGAGTTTGTCGAGGTCGACGCCGGCAAGCAGTTGGCTGCCTCTCTGATGTGCCAGAATAATCTGCAGCCGTTCTTTTGCAACTGACTTGGACTTCGGGCCTCCCGAGGATGACGCTCCAGCACCAGCGGCATCCCCAAACAAATTCGAGAGCCATTTCCGAGCTCCTTGACGGGCTGCCATCTTGACGTGTTCCGATCGCAAGTTAAGTATGGAACTCGTTCCTAACTTGTTAGAATGCATTTTTACAGCATTCGGATTGGTAGAAATTCATGTATGCTCTGCTCCAGTCATTTCTATATCAAGCAAACAGAAAGCTCACTCTTCAATTTGACTTCATCGACCGATATCGCAGTGATTAGCATTACCGAATGTCGCCGCCCCAGGCAGTATTAACCAATGGTTATGTTGAGAACATTCAACGCTCCGGTTAATTAACAGAAACTGGACATGAGCGATCTGTAGTGTAGACGGAGTATGCTGATGACTTTGGATTAACCCAGCTCATCTCGAGACAGGTTCGACCAACGCTTGGTGGACTTGCGATGAAATCAACGTTATCCCATGAGGCTTTGACCTCCAGTCTGAATCCTCCATTTGTATGTGTATGTGTGTATGGCCGCCATTGGAATATCTTGATGATCCTACTTTATCCCTGTCCGACACAACGGACAAGGTGGAACGCTTCCATCTTGATTCGTACGAACGTGGAGATAAACCAGTGTAACTTTGAAATTGATCTGAATATTCCTACTAGTGCAGTAGTTTATCTGGTTTTGGATGGAATGAGGAGACAAAATTGTAACCGGTGAGAAGGCGAGCCTCCGTTTTGGTAGGCGAGCTATCGCAACAGGAGCCAAATGACTTCATAGTTAACCGACCATCTACTTATTATTTCTTGTATAAATGTTCGTATATGTTGCGCCCTAAGTGGTTTGCATTCACTAACTTGAGAAGAGAAACGGATAGAGTAAATTCTTGCTTGTACTTCGCCATTAGTTACCGGCTTAAATGCTGCAAGCATAGAAGCCAAGTATCTAATCCTAGCATTGGTGCACGCAAGCCATTGGAGCACTATCATGGCTGCATTACATTGATATACGCTTTTTGTTGTAGCGTCGTCTTCATCGTTCTGATAGCTGCGCGCATGTATTTCATACTCGTATTTGTTCATATCATGGCATTCACCTTCGACTTTCATGGTAAGATCTGAGCAGGAGATCCGCACAGCCAGCTGTTTTCGTCTACGCAGTTTAGATGACGACGACTCCGGCATCGACAATGCGTACGGTTTTGACTAATTCTGGAAGATGTCCATTCAGAGCCACATACTCAAACGGATCCTTCTTTGATATCACGGAAAAATCGATAAAGTTTCCGTGATTCTGTCGAGAAGGATCACTATTTCCATACTCCTTTCTCGAATGAACTGATGAGTGATCTAGATCAACAGTTTTTCAAGTAAACCTATTGGCTTGTTAACTACAGCGCACATGCCAATATCTTTCAAATGTCTCCAAATTTTTGTTCCAGGCAGTACTTGTAGGCGTTAGAACTACTGTGTTGCGCGATGGTAACCATCTTACTTGAAGATACAGTCCATCGACAGTTAGAGCAGTTTTCATCTGCTTAGATAAAGCGAAAGAAACGACCAAGGATACATTAGAGAGGCAACATACACAATCTACTTCAAATTACTAGTGCTGAAGAGAAATTTGGCACGGACTTCAGTCCAGACTCATTTGCACACCACTCAAGTTACTAGAATTCCACAAGCCGTTTGTATAAACATGCTAACCCAGTGAATCGACGCGAACGTTTATACGAAGCAGTCGACCAACCACCAAGAAGCCCTCGCTTTCAACAGCACTCCAGAGGGGCTTAGCATACACCCACTTAACCTCCCAATACACTGCCGTCTTTCAACATCTTGCGCAACAAGAAGGAG